>ML871198.1:0-12195 GCA_009831015.1 Picea engelmannii | reverse complement strand
TCAAATAAGACCAAATGAACCCACTAGAAGTACCTTCATAGTCCTTACACGATTCAAGTAGGTTATAATCAAGTCTAAAATAATTAGTTTTTCCCAGAAAACAAAGATGACCAGGACAACTGATTAGAGAAAGATAAGTTAATCAGTGACTATTATTTCCCTTCTTCCTGGAATGTTCTTATTTTTAAGAATCGAGTGCACTAAAAGCACCTTCAAATAAGACGATCAAAAGAGCACACTAAAAGTGCCTTCAAATAAGAAAATCAAACGACCCTAAAATGGCATACACAACGACGAACCCAGAGGAACTCAATGGCTTGTCTAGAAAATAATGGGAAATCAACGCAGAGAAAGGGAAAAAAAACCATTTATATTGCTGTAAATCTTCACCGCAAGAGAAGTCGAGTCCTAAACCCTAAACCCCAAAGCAATAACCCATTCAAAACACTCAAGAAAAAAAGCACATTTGAACTTACCATTTGGGCAAAAGACTTGCACAGTAAAAATGAAGAAAGACGAACGAAGTCCTTTAACGTCTCGAAAATCCTGCTCAGTTCACAAAGAGCCCCAGTTCTGTAAGTTTTAGAGGGAAAAAGAGTTGCACAATAAAAATGCAGAAAGTCGAATGAAGTACTTTTACATCTGAAGAATCTCGCTCAGTTCACAAAAATCCCAAATGTAGAAGAATTCCCCAAGGTATGTAATGATGAAGATTGGGAGAGCGAGTGGGTTGGGGGTGTGGTGTTGGTTAGACTCCTTCTTGCTTCACCTGGTGCTGCATGGAATTACCTTGGAATTGCCCTGGTAACTACGACTGTTATGCCAATGCATTCGTGAAAGATGTTTCTGAAATCGGAAAATCCACCTGCGCATTCTGCAGAGGAGTGACGTCCATCCTTGACCGCCACGAGTTTGAAACCCTCCACAAGTGCCTTCTTCCTCTCGAGTCGGAGTTTGAATTGAACGTTAAAGATGCAATATTCTTGCTTTTGCATGAGAAAAATGATGCAGAAGAAGAGCAAAGGGCATGTGGGCCGCATGCAAGCCCCACGTTTCCAACTTGAGAGTCTTGGGGCAAGTGGGCGGCATGCAATCCCCACGTCACCAATTCAAAATCTTTTGTTTTAAAGAAAAAAAAAATTTGCTTAATTTTAATTTTAGTTGTTATATTAAATTTTCTTTTGTATTTTTAATTTGTTTTAAGTTGAAATTCATATCAAGTGTGATTAAATATCAAGTGTAATTAAATTAATTAAATTAAATATATATTAATTAAATTACGTTGAAAACTACTTTCAAGTGTTATTAAATATTATTTAAAAAAAAATCAAATTAAAGATTCAATTAAAGTGTAATTATTAAGTTTAATAAAGCTTAATTATGAAGTTAATAAATTTTAATTAATAAGTTTAAGTAAAGTTAATTAGTTTAATAAAATAAAGTTAAACTACATTAAAAGTTAATTAAAATATTAGTTAAGTTGAGTAATATAGGGTTAAGTATAAATTTTAGAGGTCCAAGGCTTTTAAACCCAAGACCACCCACTACCTAAGCCTTAAGGAACAACCAAACACCAACGGACCATGTATGTGCCTTGGAGAAAAAAAATAAAAAATAATAATAATTAAATTAATAGGAAGGATTAAGTAAATTAATGACTAATTAATTAACACTAATAATAATATTAATTTTCGGGAATAAATTGAAAGTGTTGATTAAGGCGATTGAAGCTTAGGATTAAGTTTAGTTTAGATTATTAGTTTTTAATAAACTAGCACAGCTCCAAAGTGGCTGGCGGCTGGTTAACACCGAAAGGTACATAGCACTAGTGAACGCCGAAACGTGGCTGGCAGTTGTGGACAATTATTTAGATGTCATGGTTTAATCCTAATTATTCATTTAAACGTGGTAATTATATATCTTTACAACAATTTTTTTTAATGTGATTAGGTAAATGTTAAAAAGTAAACATGTTAACGAATGCCTTGATAAATGCAAGAAAGTTATGAACAATAAATCTGACCCATTGATTTTGGAGTACGACTAAGAATATGCTAGCATCTTCAATGGATAGCCATCAGATAAGGGTTTAAGGTTAAATAAGATTAAAAGATCATTAATTGTGCCCATTGTCTATAGGTATACGCCTTATGGAGTAAATTAATAAACATAAGGTGAGAAGTCACTTTAATCAAGTTGTAAGCGAAAGGTCAAAAAGGGCTTAGACTAGGACAAGCGGGAAGGAGGGGGCATATGCACTAGGAGAGTAAGCATAGGAAGTGGTGAGTATGGCGCAACGCTAGCGTAGCTACAGGGCAAGGGAACCAATAATTTTTTTCATAGGGGCGAAGAAATCAATATTAGACGCTTAATCCTAATGGTAACCTAGCCAATCCCCTAATGGAGTAATGTCTATTTACAGACAAGTAAAGAAAACTTACGCCTGACCCTGTTACTAAGTTTAAGTAGCACCAATTTGAAACGTCCTTGAACTCACCCTGACAAATTTGGGGTGATGCAGGTTAAAACATACAGGATGGTCAGGACTCGAAGGAGTCGAGGCAGGGGAGCATCGTCGCAAGCACCGCCAACACCGCCAGTGCCACCACCACCATCGCTTGAACTAGCCCTCATCCTGCGCTCGTTGGAATCCATTAATGAGACTTTAAAGGGGAAACAATCGGCAGGGACTGAAGTGGAACCCCCACTGTCTGGAATGGGTAATCCAGAAGTGTCGAGGGATTTGGGTGGGGGGGGAAATCCACCCGAAGACATCACGCGAGAATTGCAGAAGATCAAACTTCCAGAGTTTTCCGGGGGTTGCGCCAGTGAATGCGCGGAAGCATGGTTGGAAGGCATGACAAGGTATATTGCCTTAACGGAGTATGCATCCAAATCAAAGGCAAAGATCGCCATTTTTTAGTTAAGAGACAACGCCTTGAACTGGTGGGGCAACCTGGAAGGACAACTACACCTTACCCCAGACACAGTATTTTGAGAACTTTTCGAGGAGAGGTTCCGAAGGAAATATCTACCAGCATACTATGAGGAACAACAGGTAGGGGCATTGCATGCCTTAGTACAGGGAACCAGAACTGAAGAAGAATATGAGATCAGATTTATGCAACTCGTCAAATATGTTTCATATATAGATAATGACCAATGATAGGCAGAGAGCTTCATCTATGGATTGAACCCTAAGATAAGAGCTATGGTGTGGATGTGTAAACTGTCTTTTATAGAGGAAGCAGTGGAAAATGCACGTTATGCGGAAGAACACATGAACTTAACCGGGGGTACAAGACCGACATTTCCGCATCGTCCTTGATTCGTTGGGAAGGCCCCGAGGACATTTCCTAGGGGAGGGGGCTCAAGGCCACTTCCATATGGTAACAGAGTCACGCCGAGGACAATAGTTGCAGGGATTTCAATGACAACGAGTGCAGCATCTCGTTCATCGCCAACGGTGCAGATAGGTCCACGACCATCTCAGGGAACAACGAGTAGGGGCAGGGGTTCTAGGGGAAGGAACTCATTTCAGAGATAGTCACATAACAATGCATAGGTTCAATCTCGTGTTACCTTTTAGGGGTGCGGAGGACTCCATTACCAGCGTGATTGCCCAGAGTTACAATCAAGGTTCGTACATAGAGAAGGAAAGGCACCGATGGGGAGAGCAAGTAGCAGCCACCAGATTTACACAGTGGTTAATAATCACCAGGCCGAACATCGATCCATGGTGGTGGAGTCATCAGGTACGCTAAATCATATTAATGTTAATATTTTGTTTGATTATGGTGCGACAGATAGTTTGATTTCACCATCTGCATTAGAAAAGAGTGGGTTGGCAGCCTACGAGCATGATGACTTTAAACAAGTCGAGATGGCTTCAGGGGAAAAACAAGCAGTAGGACCTAGTGTTGATAATTGTATAGTAGACCTGGGAGTGTGTACTACCAGGTTGAAGGTATACGTCACTTCCCTCAGGGCATATGACCTAATCATTGGAATGGATTGGTTAGAATCTCATCGAGCTTTGGTAGATTGTTTCTCAAAGAGGGTGCTTTGTGTCTATGATGAAGGAAGAACAGTAGAGATCCAAGGTGTACAGAGAAAAGTGTCATTACGCTTTATATCAAATATGAAGGTTAAGCGATGCTTGAGGCAAGGGTGTCGACATTATGTAGTGGAAACAGTGAATGAAAGGAAGGGACCCTCATTGGATCAGTATCCGGTATTTTCAAACTTTCAGGATGTTTTTTCGAACGAGTTACCAGGGTTACCTCCTGAGAGGGAGCTTGATTTTACCATTGAGCTAAAACCTGGTGTAGAACCATGTTCCAAAACTCTGTATCAGATGATAATGCCAGAACTTTGTGAGTTGCAAATGTAGTTGAAAGACTTACTGGACTTAGGGCTAATAAGGCTCAGTGTCTCACCTTGGGGTGCACCGGTAATTTTTGTAAAGAAGAAGGATGGATCCTTACGACTGTGTATAGACTACAGGGACTTGAACTGTGCTACAGTGAAAAATAGGTACCCAATTCCGCGAATAGATGACCTTTTTGATCAGATGAAAGGAGAAACCGTATTCTCAAAGATTGATTTGTGATCAAGGTATCATCAGTTAAGGATTAAGGAAGGTGATATCCCAAAAAATGCCTTTCCAACTCAGTTTGGACATTATGAGTTTGTTGTCATACCTTTCGGATTGACCAATGCGCCAACAATATTCATGAGCTCATGAACGACGTATTTCAGAAGTACTTAGATCAATTTGTACAAGTTTTTCTAGATGACATCCTCATCTATTCCAAGAATGAAAGAGAACATGAGGAACACTTGTGAATAGTGTTGTATTGCCTTAGAGAGAACAAATTGTATGGGAAGCTGTCGAAGTGTTCCTTCTTCCAGAAAGAGATCCATTATTTCGGTCATATCATTTCCGACGAAGAAATATTTGTGGACCCAAAAAAGGTAAAGGCCATTATGGAGTGGCCAGTGCCAAAAAATACCCATGAGGTGAGAAGATTCATGGGTCTAGCAGGTTATTACTGGAGATTTGTAGAAGGATTCTCAGAAATAGAGAAACCCATCACCACTTTGCAACGCAAGGAGGTCAGGTATGAATGGACAGAAGAATGTGATAGTGCATTCATTGAGCTTAAGAGGTTACTAACCAGTGCGCCAATTCTATGAGTGTCGGATATGCAAAAGGACTTTACGGTATGCACGGATGCCTCGAAGCAAGGGTTGGGGGCCGTGCTAATGCAAGATGGAGGAGTGATAGCCTATGCATCAAGGAAGTTGAAGAAACATGAAGAGTTATACACAACTCATGATTTAGAGTTGGCAGTTGTAATGCTAGCTCTGAAAATTTGGAGGCACTATCTTGTGGGCCAAAACTTTGAGCTCAAAACCGACCATCAAAGTTTAAAACATCTCTTCACTCAAAGAGATCTGAATGTCAGGCAAAGGCGATGGAGTGAGTTTATGAGTGAGTACGATTTTGGTGTTTCGTACATCAAGGGAAAGGAAAATGTGGTCGTAGATGCCTTGAGTAGGAGACCACGTATCTTCTCCTTGGTAACCTTAAAGTTCAATCTCAGATAACATGTGTTGACACAACTCCCAGGAGACAGTTGGTATTTAAAGGTTACTTCAAACCTCCAGAGCGGGAGGCAGTTAGACCCAAAGTATGAAGGATATAGTCTAGAAATATACAGACTGTTAAGATATCAAGGAAGGATGTACATCCATGAGAATGGGGATATTCGAAGCATCATATTGAAGGAATCCCATAGAGCGCTTTATTGTGTGCATCCGGGTGTGAAGAAGATGTACGCAGATATGAGTAAGTTCCTCTTCTGGGTAGGCATGAAGTGCAATGTAGTCCATTTCATTGCCAAATGCCTAGAGTGTCAACAAGTGAAAGCTGACCACCATCACCCGAAAGGCCTCCTACAACCACATGATGTACCTATGTCCAAGTGGGAAATCATCTCTATGGATATTGTTGTGGGGTTGCCGCTCACATCTCATAGACACAATGCCATTCTTGTGATAGTGGATAAGTTAACCAAGAGTGCTAATTTTATTCTGATTAGAGACACTTACGATGTCACTGATGTGGCACGTGTGTTTGTAAGCGAGGTTATCCGTTTGCATGGGACACCTAAAAAGATCATTTCAGATAGGGACTCCATATTCACTTCTAGGTTTTGGACAAGTTTACAATCAGCGTTGGGGACTCAATTGAACTTAAGCATAGCTTATCATCCTGAAACAGATGGGAAAACTGAGAGAGTAAATCAAGCCATGGAAGACATGCTTAGGATGTATGTAATGGATAATCAAACCCAGTGGGAGAAGTACCTACCTTTGGTAGAGTTTGCCTACAATAACAGTTATCATAGCTCCAACATAATGCCACCCTACGAAGCTTTGTATGGGAGGCCATGCAGAATGCCATTGAGTTGGGATAGAATAGAAGACCGAGTAATAGTTGGGCCTGAATTGATTCAAGAAATGGAGGAACAGGTGATTCATATTAGGCAGAGACTAAAGGAAGCACATGATAGGCAGAAATGCTATGCGGATGCACACAGGACCGACTGAAGTTATGAAGTGGGAGACCAGGTTTTCATTCGTATCAGGCCTAATAAGAGTACCATACGGTTTGGTAAGGGGACAAAGTTGTCACCTTGATTTATAGGACCATTCAAAATCCAAGAGAAAATTGGACCCGTTTCATATCGTCTCGTACTACCACCCCACTTGCATAAACCTCATAATGTATTTCATGTATTTTTTTTACGTCATTATGTTGCTGATGAATCACATAAACTAAATTGGAAGGAATTGCAGATATCAGAAGTGGGAACCCTCATGATAGAGCCATTACACATATTGGACCGTAGAGTCCGACAACTTAGGAATTGTCTGGTAGACCAAGTTACGGTCCAGTGGGACAAGTATAGTCCAGGATCTGCTACTTGGGAAGACGCCGAGACACTACGACGAGACTATCCCTGACTTTTTTTACCACCTCGAGAACACGTTTCTCGAAGATTGGGTGTATGTAACACCACCTTTTGACTTAGACATCCAGGATTACCTGAGGCCTATATACTTTATTTTCTAGTCACAGTGAAAATATTAAGTGATATACTTAAACTTTAAAATTTATGAACTTTTATGAATGTTTAAATGTTATTGATGATGATGTATATGATGCGACACATTGTGAGAATGAAGAATTTTATGAATGTTTAAAATACTATTAGGATGATGTTGGATATGATGCAAACTATTTTGGGTAGATGATAATCTTATGAATAGATGTTGAAATTGAATTACGGGATATTATGAGATCTATTTCTAATTGGAAAAATTTGATGTTAATTTATCGGTACAGGGATACCAAATTGAAACGATGATAGTATGCAATTACATAATGATAATGCATAGAAATGTATGAGTTTGTGTTACAGACTAATCTGCAGGTTAAGGGTTATGAAATAGCCAAGGGATAATGCTGATGAAAGTGGATATCATGACCACTAACYSAGAAACATTATGGTATGAATATTGTATGTGAAATTTATAATKGTTTGGATGCATTGCTATRATATGTGGACCAATGCRTGATTTCAGGTGATGACACTGCCCAAAATCGAATAAAMGATGACAAAACCTYCAGCAACATGATGCCACTSTGTATTCCATTGTAGGGTGTGGACCCTAGTCCTATTAGGAGGGGTGGAGGCATTTCCCACCGTGTATCCTCCATTGTAGGGTGTGGACCCTAGTCCTGTTAGGAGGGRTGGAGGCATTTCCCACCGTRTATCCTCTGAAACCTGAAGTCATGGGAGGACGRTGTTAGTTCACGCTCCCCAAGACGTGTGATGATGACTGTCACATGCCTGCTAGGGAAGCTTGGTCTAGATAGCGACACTTCCTCTTACRGATTCTATTTGGAGTTAGGTCAATATAGTTGAYGCTCCAAGATARTCTTGCAGAGGAARGATAGGAATGGAKATGGAAGTAGGTTAGGGAGGAAGGATGAGTAGTAATAGTTAAGAAAGTATGGASATATGTCTTRTGGTGGAATTTAATGTTTTCTCTTAAAAAAAAAAAGAGAAATGAGTATATATGAATATTCGTTATTACGTAACTAAACCACAGTTGTTAAAAATAAAATTGTTGAACCAGATAATAATAATTAAAGGATTTCTCAAACAATTGATTGGTTTGTTGTCTTTTATAARAGACTAGTCTTGCTGACTGGATTGGATGCATACATAAATTACTAGAGGATGACCGTTTTGATTATTAGTACATGCACGATATTTGTATGTACTAGCTACACATGCATTTATTGTACATATACACTAGTATGCATGAGTTTTCTTGACTTACTTACTGATAATGTCGGTTACTTGTTATGAATGTGTGAACCATGTTTATTTTCCTTTGTACCATAAGATACCTTAACTTCGGGACGAAGTTTTCTGAAGGGTGGGTGTATGTAACAACCCTAGTTGAATAAATGTTTAAGGATTATTAAGTAAATATTAATTAGGGGATTAATTCTCTTAATATGGTATTAATTAAACAAGATGAGTATAATGATACTAATTAAATAATTATTAATTAATTAATGGTTGCAATTTGATTAATTAATTTATTAATTAATTATATGTTACATTCATCAACATGGGTATTAAATTAATAGGGATAATAAATTATAAGTTAATTTGTTAAATACTTACGTACACGGGAAGGGATAATACATTGAATATAAAGGGATAAGAAATTAATTATGAGGGGATAAGGTAATAAATGGGTGGGTAATGAAGTAAATGCAAGAGGCGGTGAAGGAAGGATATGGAGGGGGAGGAGGTTTACGAAGGGGATTACGATTCTACGGGAAATTTGGGGGAGAATTTCTCTCTTGGATTGCACAGAGGAGAGTGGAGTTCGGTAGTCAGATTGGATCAGTACAGACACCGGTTTGCTGGAGGTTTTGGGCATGAGGGCCAGGATATCCATATGATATCATGGAGCTAGGAAGTTGTCCTAGTTGGCAGGGTGGAACAAGGTTTGGGCAGTGTTTACACAGTTCAGCAAAGGTCAACAGGACAAGCGGACAAACGGAGGGTTAGCATCAGACCGAGGTATTTAAAATTATGTTTTTATTTTTAATCTGTTATAAAATTTTATTATTCATTGATCAATTTAAAATGCTTATGTGCTCAATTAAATGAAATTAGTGAATTTTCTGAAATCAAGTAGATATTACTGTTACAATTTATGTAATTATTTGACGTTAAATTCATTCAGCTACTACAAGGGCTCAACTTTGCTGAAGTCTAATACCCATTGTTATATGCAAATTCTACCAAGTGTATATAGTCCTCCCACTTGTTCGGTTTTGTTCTTATGTACATGCAGAGCATATCATCTATGATTTGGTTTGTCCTTTCAGTTTGCCCATCCGTTTGTGGATGATAACTCATACAGAAATTCAAATTGGTATTTAACACTGCAAACAGTTCCTTCCAAAAGGCGTATGTGAATTTTACGTCTCTATCTGAAATCACCATTTTAGGAATACCATGCAGTCTAAGAATTTCTTTCATGAATATTTCAGCAATGTTTATATCTTTAAAAGTAGACTTTATAGGAATAAAGTGTGCAGACTTACTGAGTTTATCGATTACCACCATGATAGAATCATTTTGTTTCTGATTTTTAGGAAAACCTGTTATGAAGTCTAGCGATATAGTCTCCCATTTCCATTCTGGTACTGGTAATGGCTGTAATAGGTCGGTTGGATGCTGATGCTTGACCTTCACCTGCTGACAATATTGGCACCTAGCCAAGTATTTTGTTGTTTCGCCCTTCATTTTAGCCCAATAAAATAGTTTCCTAAGTGTTGTTATTGTTTTCTGGTAACCTGGGTGACCAAAATATGGTTTTTTATGCACTTCGTCCAAGACTGTTAATTTTAACTCTGTTGAATCTGGTATGTATAGCCTGTTTTTAAATAATAACAGTCCCTTCTTGTCAAAACTTAGATCTAGTTTATTTGAGTTTGCGGTACTATTTGGTAATTCTACCATTATCTTAGTGTAGTTTTCATCATCAATACATGCTGTCCTTATTCTTTGTTCTAGATCACTTTCTGCCCTGCTGATATTTATCTCAAATAACCCATGGACCCTTCTACTTAAAGCGTCTGCTACTTTATTTTCCTTGGTCTTGATATGTCAGAACTCAAAGTCGAATTCGCTCAAGAAGGATAACCACCTTGCTTGTCTTGCATTGGCATCTGGTTGGTTAAACAAATATTTCGCCCCACTCTTATCCGTTAATAATAGGAATTTTCTGCCCATTATGTAGTGTCGCCACATTTTTAAGGCTTGTATTACTGCTGCCAATTATAAGTCATGTGTGAAATAATTTCGCTTGTGTTCTTTTACTTTCTGGGACTCATAACAAATAACGTGTCCTTCCTGAGTTATGACACCACCTATCCCTTCTTTACTTCCATCAACACATACGGTGAAGTTTTTATCTGGGTCTGCTACTTTCAATATGGGTGTAGTTGTCAATAATTCCTTTAGTTTGTTGAAGTTGTCTTGACACTTCTCTGACCAGTTAAACTTGGTTCCTTTCTTTTGTAATGAGGTTATAGGGTAAGATATCTTGGAAAACCCTTCTATAAACCTACAGTAATATCCGATGATTCCCATGAATGACCGTATATCCACTACAACTTTAGGTACCGGCCATTCCATAATGGCTTTTGTCTTTTCCGAGTCTATGACAATTCCCTTTGCTGAAATTACATGTCCAAGATATTGCATTTATTTTTTATATAAGTCAGACTTGTCGAATTTGGCGTACAGTTTGTGCTTCCTCAACGTTTGTAGAACTATTCTTAAGTGTTCCTCATGTTCCTCCTCTGTCTTTAAATAGACCAGGATATCGTCGATAAATACTACCACGAACTTGTCCACGTACTAACTGAAAATAATGTTCATTAGGCACATAAATGTGGCTCGAGCGTTAGTGAGTCCAAAAGGTATGACTTCAAACTCATAGTGTCCATATCTTGTCCGAAAAGATTTTTTTTATGTCCTCATATTTTATCCGAACTTGATGATAACCGGATCGTAAATCCAATTTTGAAAAGATCTTGGCCCCTCCTACTTGATCAAACAAATCATTTATCCTTGGTAAAGGGTATTTATTCTTAATAGTCATTTTGTTCAGTTGTCTATAATTGATACATAGTCTTATATTATCGTCTTTCTTTTTCACAAAGAGTACTGGTGCTCCCCAAGGTGAGACACTCGGTCTGATATACTCTTTGTCCAACAATTCCTGTAATTGTATTTTTAATTTTGTCAGTTCTGGTAGACTCATTCGGTACGGCGTTTTTGAGATGGGAGATGAACCAGGTAGTAGGTCTATGGAGAATTCTATTTCCCTTCTGGGGGGTAATTCTGGTATCTCATCCACAAACATGTCTCTGAAATCACATAGAACAACAAAGTCTTCCAACTTTGGCTTATCTTCTTCTTCTGCTAGATTCGTCACTTGGATGGCATAAACTTGACATCCCTTTCTCATACATTTCTTCAGTTGCATCGCTGAAATTTCTCTGACTGATACCGATTTTGGTATACCTTGGGATATCCTGGTAGTCCTAGAATAATCCTTATAGATAAGTATCTTTGTATAACAATCTAATATTGCTTTTTGTCATTCCAACCAATCCATCCCAATAATCATATCGTAAGATCCTAGTGGTAGGATGTTCAGATCGGTCCTTATAGTTTGACCATCTAAGATGAACTCAAAATCCGAAATATAGTCAATTAATTTCCTTTTAGTAGTTGTCGCTAGTTGCACAAGACATGGTTTTGCGTGCTTGAGTCTCTTAAGTCTATTTGACTCTACTACCTTCGGAGTAATATAAGTTAATGTTTCTTCGGGGCCAATTAAAACAAAAATTCGAGTGTCATGGATTTTACCTTCGATTTCTACCACCGAGGACTGGTGGTCATCTTGTCAGCCATCAATGGTTGCATTTATTCGATGTAGGCTCCTCCCCACGTCTCCCACTGTCGAGGCTTCTTGCATATTATGAACGAAAGTTATGTTTGTTGAAATCAAGCCTGG
>ML871197.1:0-11112 GCA_009831015.1 Picea engelmannii | reverse complement strand
CAAGTTGCAACTTGTTTGAGAGCACCAACTCTTTGGTTTCTCTAGCACCCACTAGAAGGAAGCACCAACTCCCTGGTTTCTCTAGCACCCACTAGAAGGAAGCACCAACTCCCTATATGTTCCAGCACCAATTGGATGGAAGCACCAACTTCCAATTACATAGGCTCCAACCTGTATAACAGAGAACACTTGTTCTCCCTTGCACCACCCTGCCACCCTGGTTTCTCTGGCTGCAACCAGATGGAAGCTACAACTTCCTTTGTTCAATATCCCACTTGAACCTCTGAGGACAACATTCCTCCCGAGCACCTCCCAACCTATCTAGAGTATTAATGAATAAATAAGCAATCAACTATGCAGATAAATCAATTCTTACCAATCTTTCTTTGTTCTGTAAATCTGGTCTTCTACAAACTGTTCTTCTGTTCTTCTCTTCCTCTGTCTGTTCAGCAGGTCTGCTCTACATCAACTCGTTCTATCATTCTGCTCTGCTTCAACTTCTCTTTATCATCTTTTACTCTTCTCTGAGTTTCATCTCACACTGTGCATATTCTCCATCTCACTCTGCACAATATGATTTTCCCTTTCTTACAGTTTTATTCTTTTGTCCTACAGAACAACGAACACCACACAGTCTGTCTCATTTTCTTTTATACACACCTCCACGGCGGTTGCACTTCGCATTTCCTTAGGCAAAAGAAAGACAACTGTCCGAGCAACTGAAACGTCAGCAGATTCGCAATCATGAATCCGTTTCACTAACAGATTCGTAACTGAGGGGTTATTTGAGAGAGAATAATAACCTTCTGATCATATTCCAATTTATCTGCTCCGTTGGATGAACTTCATTGACATTTCCTTTAAATCGGTTTTCGGCATTTCGACAATCCTGTGCTGAGTGTCTCGACACTTTATTTTGCAATCTCCGAAGTTCTGATACAAAAATTTTCTGCACTAGCTCCTTCCCCGATATGACTATGGTCATAACCAAGCGCCTATGCAAAAGAAAACGCTTTCATCATTTCTCATTTCGTGAATTTTGACACTATGCTCCGTTGACCCCAAGTCAACGAAATTTCGATCACTTGCCACATGTCCTGTGATTCGATGGTCCAGATGTGATCTTGATTCAATGGCTACGATTGAATCACGATTTCCCGATTTCGACATTCTTGTTGCATTGGGTTCTTTGCCTCTCCATGTCGCGATTCATGAAACTCCGATATGGAGTTTGATCAATGGTCTAGATCTGATCTCTATTCAACGGCTGCGATTAAATCACGATTTCTCATATCGCGATATCGGGATTCCTAATGTTAATAAACTTTGACATCTCCAACTCTCAATTCCCGAAACTCCGACATGGAGTTAGATCAACAGTCCAGATCTGAGCTTGATTCAACGCCTCGGATTAAGTCGCGATTTTGCATATCGCGATTATGCCCGCTTCTCCTTGTACCTTAAAGGACGTGCGGGTTCTTTTTGATCCAATGATGGTCGGATCCTGCACTTGGATCTAACACCAAAGATCTGTCCTCCTCTTCAACGATCTCTTCTTTTCTACAATATTCAGATCTAACGACCCTCGTTCTTTCGGGAATTTTGAATGGATCCAACGATCAGAAATGCTTCTCAAGCTTTACGGGCCTTCGATCATTTGATCTTCCTGAACTTATCTTATGTTTGCCTGTCTGTTACAAACTTCCTGTACTCATGCCATCAATCCTCTGTACATTCTTCCTGTACTTATGGTACTTTCCATCAATGACAAGCATTCGATGTCTGTTAAATATTTGTCATTCGTTGTCTGTTAAATATTTGCCAACAAATTTATGGGTGTTATATCCCTGCAATTTTTCCTTTCCAATCTCTGTGAATGGCATGCAACCTCAGTGAATTTACGGGTGCTAGATCCCTGCGATTTTTCCCTTGCTTTGTCTCTGTGGTTGGTAGTTAATTTTCACCCAAAATTAGAGTCTTCCTGGTGTGTTTAGTTCCTAGATTTATCTCCGCGTTTTTTGTGTAAAACGTGCTCAGATTGTGGGGGAAACTAGAAAGTGTTTTTACCATCATTATCTCTGCATGTTTTGTGTAAAATGTGCCCATCCTGTGGGGGAAACTAGCAAGCATTTTTACCATCATTATCTCTGTTTTTTTGGTGTAAAACGTGCTCAGTGTGTGGGGGAAAATAGAAAGCATTTTTACCATCATTATCTCTTCTTTTTTGGCGTAAAACATGCCCATCCTGTGGGGGAAACTAGCAAGCATTTTTACCATCATTATCTATGCATTTTTGGTGTAAAACGTGCCCAACCCATGGGGGAAACTAGCAAGCATTTTTACCATCATTGTCTTTGTGTTTTTGGTTTAAAACATGCTCAGCCTGTGGGGGAAACTAGCAAGCGTTTTTACCATCATTATCTCTGCATTTTTGGTGTAAAACGTGCTCAGCCTGTGGGGTAAACTAGCAAGCATTTTTACCATCGTTATCTCTGCGTTTTTGCTTACTTTTTCCCCAGAAATTTCCTCATTATTTCTGTGTTGTTGGATAGATGAAAACCCATGCGTTGTTTTCCTATCTCAACCTCAACAATTCTTAACCTTATCACACCACAAATTACTCTTCTATTGCTCATTGATTTTACCTTTTACCCAACTTTTTTACACTCAGAATTTATAGTTTTTATTCTTAGATTCTTATACTCAGACTCTCTAAATTTATGCTCAATTTTTATACTTAGAATTTATAAGTTTACGCTCAGATTCTTATACTTAGATTTTATAAATTATTTCTCAGCGTTTTTATACTCAATGATTTTATTGCTCAACGATTTGCCAGGAGATTGCTAGCGTTCTCATTCCTTGGTTTCTTTTCACTCAACAATGTTTTTTCAATCAAAGTGCCCTGTGTGTGATGGGAAAGTCTCCATTTGTTAGCTGGCAATCTTAGAGTTTTCATGCAATGTTTTTAGCTCTGGTCAAATGGGTGTAATTGATATCTGATATATAATGTTATTATATGTCTTTGTTTTATTGAATGTTTAATTAATGTTTTATTAAATGTTGATATCTATTATACAGGCCAATAATTTTATTGTGTCTTGCTGGTCGTTAAAAAAAGAAAGGGGCTTAGGTCCTCCTGAATAAATTAAAGGAACAAAACTATAGAATTCTCTTGGTGCTTGAATAATGTTGAAGCACAATAATTTACTATCACGTCCATTAAATTGATGTATGATTGATTGAATAAATAACTTTGTTGTGCCATTTATTATGTTTACGCATGATCCTTTAAATTTACTCCTGCGTCATTTATTGTTGTTATGTAAATGATTAAGTAATTGGATTTAATGTGCCTTGTAATGATGTCAACGTAAAAATGATATAGTATTTAGATAATCTTGTGTCTTGAGATTAAACATTAGTGTATGATCAGTGGTAAAATTTCTTAATCTGGCGCCTTGAATTAATGCTGGTATATGATGAGTTATGCAAATGATTACTTGTGCGCCATGTTTAATTATGGATTAGGATTGTTGATTGATGAAATTGATTATCGTAGATGCTATTGATTTAGCTAGTTGATTTGGAATTGATTGTGTTAGTGGGATGTAGACACCTCCTTATTCCTCAGAACAGTCGTCGACCCTGAGACCTTAAATGGTCAAAATAAATTGGATCCTAGGCTTGAACGTTGATTATGTGTCCTAGAGGTCCTAACCTTGCAGGGTAGGTTGGGCGAGTAGTATCTTTATGTCATTCTTATGTTATCTTTTTGATCCTTATGTTATCGTTATGTTATCTCATGTTATCCTTGTGTTATCTGATGATTATCGTTATGTGATGAGTTGAGCGATTAAAGTATTGATGATTCCAATTGATCGTGATGAGTTGATCTTGCATCTCCATTCATGATGCTTCGATTTCATGTCGTTATTCAATTATGATGATGTGTTGATTATATGTTGTTACTAAATATGTTGATGTGTCAATTGCGAAGTTATTTGATTATAACGATGAGATGCTTGTATTTCCTTCAATTATGATGTTGTTGATTATGTGTTGTTGAATTTTGTGTTGACGCAAAGTCCTAATGCTTTAATTTTTTTTTTTTACCTTTTGTGCTTCGCTTTTTCCTAGTCATAACGGAGGGGTCGTTACATATGGTATCAGAGCAAGTTCAACCCCGTGACTATGGATCATCACGCCTTCCACTGTATTAAACCCTTGATTATTAATTTAGCGCTAATTAAATTGTTAAACCTGTCCATGTGGTAATCATGGTTAGAGGATGCCCCTGAGGTTCACGACATGGTGCTAGGGGAGGAGGTGTGACACCTCAAGTAGCACTTGCTCCAGAGGGGTATAACCCCCGAGAAGAAGAAAAATTCATTGGGCGTGATAAGATTTGTTGTGGGGTATGCGGTTGGTTTGACGAGGTCCTTTCAGAGCATGTCAAAGGCCTTGATTAACCGCTTAGATAGAGATGATGAGAGGGCACCTGTACCTAATGAGGGTTCGCAATGCGCTCTAGTTGGTAGTGGTAGCATTCACAAAGAACTCGAGAAGGTTAAGTCTCTCGAGTTCATGGGTGCCATGGAAAACTTAGTCGTCGAGGCATTGTTGGAGAACATGGCGAGGTGCTTCGCGCTTCACGGTTACAACCTCCAACAAGAAGGCCAGCTTGGCAGTCTTTCAGTTGAAGGGGAGCACACTTCTATGGTGGAAGACATTCCTACCTCAAATAAACATGGCCGTCAAAGCCGTGTTATGGGAATGGTTAGAGGAACGATTCTGACATAGGTAATTGTCAGAGGAATTCATTGAGCACCAGCTCAATGATTTCAACTCCTTACAACATGGTGTTCGTACGGTGCTAGAGTATAAGACCATATTTATGGAGCTACTTTGGTATGCCCAGCATCTGAACACAGAGAAGCTTGAAGTCAACAAGTTCTTGTTCGGATTCAACTCCAACTTTCATGTGAAGGTGAGGATCCTAATGCCTCGAACGTTGCACGATGCAATCCAATAGGCCTCATAGCTGAGGAAGAATTAATCCGCGGGAGTCTGGGTAGGACTCCTACAATACCATCTGGACTGATGACATCAGGTGTGCAACAACATCAAACGCCAGCCAAACAAGACATCAGAGTATCAAGATACATCTAGAGGACCCTTGTTCATGACACCACGATGATAAGTTCCTCAACAAATGACTCCCTACAGGGGACCACCGCATCAACAAAAGTGTCGCCAACAGCTGCAGTTTAGGTCTATCAGTGGATCAAACCAAGATCTTAGGCTGGTAGGCCAACAAATTCTACTTCAAGGCTAGGAGTACTAGATTGGAGACGGGTATTGGACATGTGGAGAGCCACCATACCAACAAGAATGTCTGGTTGAAAATGCCAGAGTGACCGGGTCAATAGGAAACACTACCGTTGTAGAGGTGGGAAAGGCCCACATGATTCATGACCATGATGAATAACCTCCAGGATGATCACTAGTCTACTATGCTCGAGACATCAGGTACCATCGCTGACCAGAAATTTAGTATTTTGATAGATCCCGGTGCTACAAAGAGATTTATTTCTAGTGCAACGCTAAAAATAATTAAGGTAAAGGAAGTCAGATAGGACGAGTTTAGCTACGTGGAAATGGCTTCAGGAGCCAAGTAGAAGGTTGGAGGAAGGGTTATGGACTATAGCCTCAACCTGGGATATTTTGTAACAAAGTCTGACCTATACGTCACGATCTTAGGATATTATGACGTCATGATTGGTATGGACTGGTTGGAATTGTATGATGCGATATTCAACTGTAAGACGAAGCGATTGAGTTGGATTGACGATGAGGGATAGATAAGAGTGATTGTAGGAAGAAGACATGGAGTATCCTTGAGGTTCATTTCTTCCCTACAACTACAGAATAGCATGCACAAGGGTTGCAAGACATATGCAAATCCTAGCATTGAACGACAAGGCCATACGAAAGGACTAGAAAACCTTCCGGTAAAACAATAGTTTGCTGATGTAATTCTAGAAGAGTTACCAAGATTGTCACCCGTAAGAGAGATTGAAGTTTACAATCGACTCGAAACCCGGAACTAAACCGATAGAAAGAACGCCTTATCAGATGTCAACGCCTGAGTTACAGGAGTTGAAATGCAACTGAAGGAGTTTTTGGAATTGGAACTTACATCCACGCGTGTCATGACCTTGGGGTGTGCCTATTATTTTCATAAGAAAGAATGATGGGTCATGGAGACTCTGTATTGACTACTGTCATTTGAACAATACAACGATCAAGAACCAGTATCAGTTGCCTAGAAAATATGATTTGTTTGATCAAATGAAGGGCACGACGGTGTTTTCAAGATTGAATTGAGATCAGGTTATCACCAGTTACAAATTAAAGAGGAGAATATTCCTAAGACCATATTCAAGACAAGGTTCAGACATTACGAGTCTACCATTTTACTTTTCGAATTGACAAACACCCCAGGGAAATTCATGAGCTGGATGAAGGGGGTGTTCCTCAGTTACTTGGACACGTTCGTTCAAGTATTCATTGACAACATATGGATATATTCTTGGATGACAGAAGAACATGAAAAACTTTTGCGCCTAATATTACAGTGTTTACGGGAAACTATCACAATGCTCTCGAGGATTCATTACTTAGGGCATGTTATATCCGACGAAGGCATCACTGTGGATCCAATGAAGGTAGAGGATATTATGGAATGGTTTGCACCGACGAACGTACCAAAAGTACATAGATTCATGGGCTTATATGGATATTATCGATGGTTCTGTCGAAGGTTTTTCGAAGATAGAAAATCCGATCACGTAATTGCAGAAGAAAAAAAATAAGTTTGTATGGACCGAGAAATGCACAGAAGCATTTCGAAGGCTCAAGGAGTCATTGACGACAACCCTGATACTAAAATTCCCCAACATGGATGCATACTTCTTGGTGTGCATAGACACATCCAATGAAGGCTTAGGCAGAGTCTTGATCCAAGACGATTAAGTGATTTCTTACATCTCAAGGAAGTTAATAAAGCATGAGGAGAACTACGCGATGCACGATTTGGAGTTGTTGGCCATTGTGTATGCCCTGAGAGTGTGGAGGCATTACCTGATTGGATGGAAATTCGAATTGAAAATAGACCACTATGGTTTGCAACACATTTTTACACAAAGTGACTTGAATGCGCGACAAAGGCGTTGGTCAGAACTGCTTAGTGAGTACAATTTTGAGATTACCTACATAAAAGGACAATGAACAGAGTGGAAGATGCATTAATTCAAAGACAACACATATTTTTGGTGATACCTCTTCAGACGAATCTTCATGAAAATATTCTAACTATACAACACGACGATGACTGGTATAAAGAGGTTAAGGAAAATATCGGACAAGACACCATGTTGGTACCAAAATTTGAGGGATTTACTGTGGACACCGATGGTTTAATGAGGTATAATAATCGGATTTACGTACCGCCTAACAAGGAATTAATAAATTTGATCTTAAGCGAAGCTCATATAGCAATGTACATGGCTCATCCAGGAGTCACAAAGAGGAGGGAAGGCCTTAAGCCATTATTCTTCTCGAAAGGAATGAAGGTGGACATAGTCAACTACGTGGCGAGATGTCTATAATGTCAGCAAGTGAAGGCTGAACATAGATATTCAGAAGGATTACTACAACCACAAACTATTCTGGAATCGAAATGGGAGGT
The DNA here is from genome assembly GCA_009831015.1 of Picea engelmannii. Taxonomy (NCBI): domain Eukaryota; kingdom Viridiplantae; phylum Streptophyta; class Pinopsida; order Pinales; family Pinaceae; genus Picea; species Picea engelmannii. Next base: position 3,359 of record ML871197.1, on the reverse strand, counting down.
CATTTCGATAGACTTTATTGTGGGATTGTCGCTGACGATAAGGAGGCACGACTCAATTTTCATGGTAGTTGGCACTTTGACAAAGAGTGCACATTTTATTCTCGTGCTTACAACGTATCAGGCACTAGACATAGCTAGAGTTTTTATCAACGCAATTGTGAGATTACATGGCGTGCCTAAGAGGATCATATCCAATCAAGGATTGATGTTTACGGGATGATTTTGGACTAGTTTCCAAGAGGCCTTGGGAACCCAACTTAAATTTAGTACAACGTATCACCCTGAGACAGACAGGTAGAAAAAAAGAATGAACCAAATTTTGGAAGATATGTTGCGTATGTACGTGATGGACCAACATAAGTGTTGGGAAGATTTCTTGCCACCAATAGAGTTTGAGTACAACAACAACCATCAAAGCACCATTAAGATGGCACCTTTTGAGTTTCTTTATGAGGGACCGTGTCAGACGCCTTTGAGCTAGGATCGACTTGAAGATAGGGTCTTGGTAGGACTAGAAGCGATCCAAGAAATGGAAGAAAAAATGAAAACGATAAGACAAAGGATCAAAGAAGTGCAAGATCAACATAAGTGTTATGTCAATGCGCATCACGTTGACCGTATTTATGAAGTTGGTGATCGAGTCTTCTTGCGGGTGAAACCGTACAAGAGTTCGATCAAGTTTGGAAAGGGTGCTAAACTCTCTCCTAGGTTTGTGGGACCTTTCATAGTTGCGGAAAGGAAGGGACCCGTGGCCTATAGATTGGCCTTGCCTCATTCTTGGAGGCATATGCATGATGATTATCTTGAATTTTTTTTGTGACATCCTGTTGGTGATCCTACACATAAGATTGACATGAGTTCCGTGCAGGTGTCGGATGAGGGTGCGCTCACAGAAGAGCCAATCCGCATTCTGGATCATCACATTCGACAACTACATCGTCGAACATTAAATCAGGTCAAGGTCCAGTGGGACAATTACAGTCCACACTCAGCTACCTTGGAGGATGCATATGATATGCGCCAACAACTTCCATTTTTGTTTGATAGTATTTAGATCTTGTCAGATGCTTATTTACTACATTTATGTACTGTGAAAATTCAGGACGGATTTTAAAACAAGAGGGGGTGTATGTAACATCCCTCTCTTGTGAGCACACGTTATTGACTTATTCTTTGAGGACACTTGCATGCAAGTGATCCAATTTTAGTATATGGATGTCTGTTCGCTTATGGACTCCTATGATGATGTTGATGGATTATGATGTTGTGTTATTTGATATCTATGTATTAACATATGTTATTGATGAGTTTCCCATGAGTGTGCATGACACTTGACATATTGAGGATGCCACTAGCATCAATGGACCTCCTTGGACTCTGGATCAAGTCAAGGAGTGGATTGTATTGGTTTAGGTATTTTTATTTATGCACATGTGACGTATGATCGAGTATATTATGATGTTGTTTATGGATCATTGACAGTGTTTTGTTGATGGATGCAAGTTGACAATTGCTTGCTAATAAGACTTACATAAGGAGTAAAGGGGCCATGCACAAAAACCAGATATTGAGGGAGAGGTGTGGCAGTAGCCCTGTCACATCCTATTAGCACTCCCGCCGTGGCTCGAATTGTAGGTTAATGATTACCTAGTTCAAGAGATCCATGATGCCATGAGGGAAAACTAAGACAATCTCTCATGAAGATTCTAAGGGGCGCTCAATAAGGTAGGGTCCTTATTCCTTAGAGGCCCTTAGTCTCTCACAAGGTCACTTGAATGGAGTATTGAATCCAAGGGTTGGAAAAATACCAAAACCATTCAAAGGTGAGTGGCACCCTTGGAGAACATAGTGTGTCTTGAAGGGCACGTCGCATAATTAAAAATTGAATCAAAGGTGAGTGGCACCCTTGGAGCACAGAGTGCGTCTTAAAGGGCACGTTGCGGTATTTAAAAAAAAGAGTCAATGAATCTAGGTGGCCTAGAAAACTTGAGCGAATGTTAAACCTTATAAAATCTTGAGCACCTGCTGAATTTATTAATTGATTAATTAATTAACTAAAAAATGAATTTATTAAGCATAATCCCTAAGGGTCTAGGCATTTGCAAATAAAGATTTAACTAAGCCTAAGTCTAAGTGAGTGAGAAGACTAACAATTAAATTTTTAACTTTAAATAATGAGGGGATGAAATAAATCAAATTAAGAATCAATAAAAATAAAACAAATCTAAAGGAGTGATTTAATACACCTTATGCAAATAAATACCAAATTAGAAATTAAAACAAGAAAGGAATAAAGCGTACAAGAAGGGGTAAGCATAGAAAGGTATATAAAGTCTAGTCTAACTAGAGAACATTCCTATTTTAACTCAACTCCGTTTTAGAAAGGCATCAGTCATAAATGGGAAATAAAGGGAATATAGGGACAACTAGGAGTGATTTTAGGAGCATCTTTAGGATGGGTTAGGGAATTTGACATTTAATTAAATTAATTGTGTATTTTTGGTGCAACCAAGAGAACAGGTGACAAGTGTATGGGGGGGACAATTCCTAATAAATTTTTAATAAAATGAATTAAATGTGGAAATGGAAAGTGGTCACTAAGGAAATTCTATAAAACAAATGGTTGGGAGGATGAAAAGGGGAGGACTAGTATGAGTAAGGTTATGCTGCAAAAATTCTAATTGGTTTTACTTGTGAGAGTTGGGATACCCATCTCGAGAGAGAGAGTGGTATCTCTACCTTGCGACTGAGAGCTAGAGTATTATATTTGTGTTTGTGCGTGGCCCCTTTGCGGATTGGGGGGATAATGGGGAAGAAGAGTACCCCTAGCGTTGGATGGGAGGTATCGGTGAAGTCTTCACAGTTAGAAAGAAGACGAAGGAAGGAAAAGCCCGTCGCCAAGGATTGTCATCAAGCTTATCTTCGTCGATCACGGTATTTCATTTGAGTTGCTATGTACTAAGTTTTTATTGTATTTTCATTAAATATGCAATGCATTAAGTGTTTATTGTATATATATATATATATATATATATATATATATATATATATATATTGGGTATTCTCATCGTTTTTATTGCGTACAATCTTTGTGTTTTTTGTTGCACATTTTCCCCACGATTTTAGTTTCCTTTTCCCAACGATCTTGTTGATTTTTGCCCAACGATTGGGTCTCTTTAAACGTCTGCGATTTCCTTGTTACCCAACATTTATCTGCATTGCTCATCAATTTCTTTTAACTTGCTACCCAACGATTGTATCTAATGCTTATCGATTAATTTGAACCCTTGTTACACAATGAATGGTCTCCAATTTTCTCAGCGTTTGACTGCAATTCCTTCTGCGATTTTCCCACCTTA
>WSFP011448577.1:0-19936 GCA_009831015.1 Picea engelmannii | reverse complement strand
GAGAGACTCTTAATTGAAGTATGATATAATAGAAAAACAGGACTATGCCTTGGTAAAGGCTCTGAAATCCTTCAGAGTATATGTTCTTCAAGAGTAAAGGCTCTGAAATCCTTCAGAGTATATGTTCTTCAAGAGTAAAGGCTATCCAACAAATAGACATTTTGAGAAACAAAAAGTCTATTCAGTCCTTCATTGGTAAAATTATTTTTTTAAGGAGGTTTATACCTAACTTTGCATAGATTATCAAGTACATTACTGACATGTTCAAAAAGGATGCATAAATTAAGTGGATACCAGAAGCGAGAGAATCCTTTGAAAGGATCAAGCAGGCTATTGTTCAAGCACATGTTCTAATTAGCCCAGATTACTCCAAAGAATTCGTGATTTTTTCATTTGCATCAGAAAATACCACATATGTTGTTCTTTTGCAAAGAAACGAGCAAGGATACGAGCAACCCATCTCCTTCTTTAGCAAAACTCTCATAGACTCTGAATTGAAGTATGATATAATAGAAAAACAGGCCTATGCCTTGGTAAAGGCTCTGAAATCCTTCATAGTATATGTTCTTCAATCTGAGATTACAACTTATGTCCCAAGCAGTGCAGTCAAAGAAATATTGGTTCAACCTGATTGTGAAGGAAAGCGAGGGAAATGGATAACAAAAATCCTGTTCTAATTAGCCCAAATTACTCCAAAGAATTCATGATTTTTTCATTTGCATCAGAAAATACCATAGCTGTTGTTTTTCTGCAAAGAAATGAGCAAGGATACGAGAAGCCCATCTCCTTCTTTAGCAAAACTCTCAGAGACTTTGAATTGAAGTATGATATAATAGAAAAACAGGCCTATGCCTTGGTAAAGGCTCTGAAATCCTTCAGAGTATATGTTCTTCAATCTGAGATTACAACTTATGTCTGAAGCAGTGCAGTCAAAGAAATATTGGTTCAGCCTGATTGTGAAGGAAAGCGAGGGAAATGGATAACAAAAATCCTGGAGTATGATCTCACCATAAAGCCTACTCAGCTGATAAAAGGACAAAGCCTTGCCAAATTAATGACATAATCTAATTGCAAAGCAATTGGGTTGTACCATCTTTCAGACAAGACACATCGAGGTCGAATCCCTTATCCCCAGGCCCCATCGATCCCTTGGGTTTCTAACTATATTCCATTTTTTCATATGAAAGTTTTTCTCATTTGACTTTCCCCCTTGCCATAACAATTTTCGTATTTTCATTGATATATGGTTCAATACCCTCTTAAGTGCCAATTCTTCCAAGCACTAGTCCAATGGAAGAGTTGATAAAGTTGCCTTGATTAGGACAACTCTACCTGTTGAATTGAACCATTATGCCCTCCATTTAGTAGATTTGGTGGAGAATTTTTCGTGGATAGAATTCCAATCTTGTGATGACGAATATTTGAGGGAAATGGGAATGCCCAAATACATAAAGGTTGACCATCGATTTGCCAAAGGAAACTGGAGAATCTTAACCATACCTTGGATTTATCTTTTGCTACTATTCCATCCATATATTTGACATTTCCTTTTGTTCAGAGCCCCTCCTGAGGAACCTAAAGCAGAATCCGAAATTTTATGGAACCTTGCACCAATGATTATGGAGGTGCACCCATCTATAGTATGTCATCCATGAACTAGTAGTGATTATTTTTTTTAGACCTCTAATAATTTGGACCCCATGGAGATTACCCATCTCTCTTTCATATTATAACTTACGACTTAAAGACTTTTCCATTAGGATGAACTACAATGGTGATAAGGGAAATCCCTGGCGCAAACCATGACTACTCTAGAAAAAGGTTGTGGGCCAACCATTGAGGAGAGGAGCGAACGAAGGATATTTAATGCACGAACCAATCCACTGAATAAATTATGAACTAAACCCATATTTCTTCATTACCCGAAAGAGGAAAGAGTGCCTTACTCTATAAAATGTGTTTTCCATGTCCAACTTGATTACCATTCCTTGTTCCCATGTTGCTTGACTGGAGTGGATGGCCTCCTGCATTAATACAATATTATATAAAAAAAAAAATCGATGTTGCAAAAACCCACTTTGGTTGGTAGAGATAATCTTGGGTATAACGTTTCTTAATATGAGAGAAATGATCTTGGTCATGATATTATAGGAGGCATTAAATAGGGAGATTGGTGTTAATCAAGAAAATGATGAAGGATTGACTACCTTTGGGATGAGGGCTAGAAAGGAGTAATTGGTATTTCCCCCCAACTTACATGATTTCTCAACATACTTTAGCATTCTACAAAGATATTGCTATGTGTGTACGTTTTCATAGTTTGTCATAGCTGTTGTATAATAATTCTAGAGTTTAACTGTGTAGATAGTTTTTGAAATGTCCAACATTTCGAGTGGACACTCCACCCATCATACAACTTATCTTGTCCTTGATGATGGGTGGAGTCTCCACTCGAAACGTTAGATGTTTCAAAAACTATATACATAGTTAAACTCCAAAATTATTATACATAAGACATTTATTAATGAGGTCCCAAAAGTGCTAATAGAAAGAGATAGGAAACCCATCCGGGCCTATATATTTGTTTGGGTCGAAGCCCTAAAGTACCCTTGTAACTCAATCAATCTTGAAAGTTTCATGTTATCCTTATTTATGATCAAATTCAGGATATGTTTGAGCATCTCTTCCACATTTTTAATGATAGGTTCTTCTTGCCGAGTATAAAGATTTTGGAAATGTCGCTTTTTTGCCTCTTTCATTTCCTCATACTCCATAATTTTGGTGCCATCTTCTAGAGTTATCTCCATAACGTTATTCCTCAACAATATCACATTGGCTTACTTGTGGAAGAAGTTAGTGTTTCTATCACCCACCTTTAGCCACAAGCTGATGGACTTTAAAAGTCAGTGTTATTCTTCTAGTTTCATTGCCTTGTTTAGTTGCAACTACAATTTGGATTCCTCTTCCTGAACTTGGGGGGTGATTTCTCTATGATCCATTTCATTCTACAAATTTTCAAGCTGAGATCTTATTGTTTCCTTTTCAATGGTTGGGGAAACGAAGTTGGATTTCACCCAATCCTTTAGCGCTCCCTTAATTGGTTCAAGCTTCTGCTCCCAAATATAATTTGGGGTTCCCAGGATCCATGTTTTCCACACCTGATTAACAACTTCCACCACCTTTCAATTTGAGTCCACAGAGGGCTATATATAAAATGCAACGGTCCATAATCCAGATTTTCCTGTAGAATTAATGAGATTGGATTATGGTCTGAAGTACTTGCTGGGAGAATTTTGGACTACGTAGGTTGATCCTAAAAAAGGATATTGCTATGCACTATGAAGTGGTCTAGGCTTGCTGCAATATACCCCTTCCCAAATATTTTAATGGTCCATGTGAATATTCCTCTTATCCGCTTAATATCTACAATATACCAATAATTGATCAACTCTTCCATCTTCTCCCTAAAGGGATCCCAAACTATGCTTCCCCCCTTTTTTTCGAGCTCGATATGGTGACATTGAAGTCCCCAACTAAGATGCATTTCTTAACCACTTCTGTTTCTTTCAAATTAAGAACTGATCTCCAACAAGCCTCTTTTTCCATATAGATGATAAACACACGCACGCGCATACACACACACTGACACATATTGAATAAATAAATGATTTTACCACTTTTTACTATTCTAAACTAGGTTAGAATCCAATTTGGGGTTTGAAAATCAAATTCCAAACTTACCTCCTCTTCATTCCATAGTGTGCATAACCCTCAAGATGCTCTTCGTGAATTTTTTGCTATTCCTCCATTATTTCTCCACATATGCTTTCCAATTTTTATTGCCTCGTCTGCTTGCATTTTTATCTCTTGGAGCAGCATAACAATTGGTTTTTCTACTTTTATCAAATATTTTACCATATTTACTTTGGGGTCATTGCCCTACCCCCTACAATTCCATGAGACTATTGACATTATTTAAGGGGTTTAGCGGAGCCCTGCTTTATGGGCATGTTGCTTCAAGGAGATTTAGGAGGATTCGAATTATTTCCCATCATTTTTGTTAGCGTTTGCTGTGAAACTATCATTATTTCTTTGTTGGCATGCTCTTCCCTTATAACCTTGGAAACCTTTCTCTTTCAATGCCCTGGAAAGTTCTCCTCATATGCCTTATCCTCTGCCTCATCATCTACGGAGACCAACAACTCCATTTCCTTTCCTTTTGACTCTTGCAAGGAAACTTATGGATCCTTGAAGTTATATGTTTCTTCCAATCCTATTATTATTTTACTCCCTTCGACCCTGTCATCCCTTTGGTCTTTATTGCCTTCCTTTTCGACTTGCATCACTTCTGTCTTTTTAGACTCATCCATGGGCGATACATGTAAGGAGTTTTGGACTAAAGGGGGCTCCCCTGGATGCAACTCATTATTCCCCTAATTTGAATCTCCAAGAGAATCGAGCACACCATCTACTAGAGCATCAAAACTATTGTTCCCCAAAAGCAACACCCCAAAAGCGACAATCAAACGACCATGGGGATTAGAAGTAGAGCCTTCAATGAATTTACTCCTCCAATATTTCGATTATTAGCTATAGAAGGACCTGATTTCGACCGAGGGTTATTTCTCACACCCTAAATTGCTCTATTTCCATTTTTTTTAGAAACTTCTTTCCATTGTTCTTCTGCCTTTTCATTTGAGTTTGGAGGGATGCCACATTTCTTACAATCTTTAGCAAAGTGTCCATACTCATGGCACAATTTACATTTGAAAGGGAGCTACTCGTAATCCAGATGTTGCATGTGTTTCTAGTTATCCAACCAAATCATCATTGCCTCGAGAATCCCTTTTTCCAAGTCTAACTCCACACAATTCCTAGCAAAAGAGAACATGTTTTCTCTTGGCTTTGCTTTATCAATGTACTTCCCTAGATTGTTGTCAATGCATCTCAAAGAGTCATCACTCTAGCAATGAAATGGTAAATGTAGGAGCCTCACTCATACGAGAACGATTAATGTTATATCATTTTATGGGTGAAAATATGGCTACCATTTGTTCAAATACACGCCTCTTGCTCCCATAAAATATGGACCATTACAAAATATCAAATCTCTGTCTTCTTTAAATTCGAATAAGAAGGAAAAAAACCACTCCTGCAAAAAAGTTGATATAGTTTCTCTTTAATAAGGGGTTTCCAAGATTTCTGAACCCATGAAGCCACTGTCTAAGGGGAGGGCCATATCCCCATAAATTGACCAACCAACTCTCTATCAGCCAAAGAAATGACCTTATGCCTTGCTGAAGTTGGATGAGGCTTTGCTTTCGGGATTTCCTCCATTCTTTTCACAAATCTTGCAAGTTGTGCTTTAAATTTCCTTGCATAAGTTGCTACCTTCTCCTGAAATTTGATGACATCCTTGTCCGGGGGAGGGGGGGCGGGGTGGGGCGGGGAATTTCCCCCACGAGTGCCTAGATCCATTCCTAGTTGGATTTATTCTAGGGTTTCTTTTGTTCCTCAGTGCTCTCTGTTTAGAATTTTCCTAGCCTAAATTTAATACATCAATCAAACCTTATAACTATATCCTACTAGGTCCAAGTATGGCTTGGAAATTGAATCCTTGAATAACAAAAAAGTATGATTAGTCATACACCATTAATTTGATTGTAGTGAAGATGATGATGGCCTCATGCCTTAGGCTTCTTTATTTAAAATCTAGAATAAAAACTTTACAAATAAATAAGGGTATACTAATGGATAACACTCACACGAAGCCTTTTATGAAGCTAAAAACTACCTACATGAAAACAAAGGACCTCAATTTTGAATACCAATCATCAAATTGAATTCATTAGCAAAGGAAAATGTTGAAGACCAAATGGTGTTGATGCCTCGTTGATTCTAAGTATAAGACAAGTGTTCCTCTTGCTAGATTAACCCACAAAACAAAAAACCCTATTGTTCTTTGGTGAATCAATCTCGGTGGTTGTCTAGTATGTTTGTTAACAATGTACACCACTTTAAATAGATTTTAATAAAAGACATGAAGCTCAATGAAACAAGTATGGTGCACACTTGTTCTAGGTGGAAAATTGTTTTGCAAAGGATATTGAGGCTTTGATTTGATTGTCTATAATCTCTTGAGCTATACAACAACATATCAGGGTAAATTTTAATAGAAAGAGTGACTCCATGAGGCTAAGAGAGTGTTGTGCATCATTTTGGTAGATGAATCAATTTGGTTTTTGGTGAAAACACCCCTAGAAAACTCTAAAACTACAATAGATAGACAGAAAATAGTAAAACATTCACATATTGATCCAGGGGATCAAAAAATGCTCAAAAATCAAAGTGCTCGAAAATGGAATCATTGTGTAGATCTCATCCTCACGATCCCAACACAACTTGAACGGGCTCAAATGAAGTTCATATGTGAGAGATATCGCGTTCTGTCCATTTTCGCAAACATGCAAAAAACACTAACGTGGACATGTGATGTGGCAAGTGGCTGACGTGGCAAGTGGCTGACATGGACAAGTGACGTGGTAGGTGATTTGGCAACTGAGTTGGCAGGGATGTGGACCAATCCTGGTCTGACATGTGGCATGTTTGAAGGTGAATGGAAAGGTGCCACATGACAACCCTTTGTTGTGGTTTAAAAGTTTGTTGTAGTCCGCGGGGGTCGAACCCGGGACCTTTGGCAAGTGGGCAGAGTCTCTGCATAGGTCAGGCCACCAACCTGCCTATGTTATGTTCCTTACCCCTATATGTGTTTTAAATTATTTGAATTAAACCTTTGTTTCATTCTACAATGGTCCGGGCCGGGCTTGGCCCCATCTATTGGTTACCACACTTCCATACGACCATCGACATTGGCGACCTTTCCAACGGTCAAGTGATAGGCGTGATAATTTAGGTCGGCGCTAGGCCACATGGGGCCACACAACCACAACCTTCGTTGGGTTAGGTGCTAACGCTCTAATGATGCTACATTTCCACTAAGAATCTGGAATGACACACATACTTGGTTTTTGGCACGGGAAACACACAGAGGCCGGGTTCAGTTGGATAGAGGTGCATTTTGGTGAGCAAAGACAACAAGTTATTGGGAAAAACTTCCAGGAGTTGTTTTTTTCTCAGTTTTTGGCCAAATCAGGTGCATGAAGAGCCCAACTAGGGGTTTTTGGACATTCTGGAGCTATTGAAGCCATCTATTTTGCATTCTAAGCATTGTAAATCATTGATTTTGACACTTTGATCATATAATGAAAATGATCCATTGGAAGCTAGACCAGGAGATGTAACCCAAGAGAGGGGTGAACTCCTTTATCATTTTGCTGTGTTATGTGCTTACTTTTGATGGATGTTTGTGTTTGTTTATGCTGCTCATTTTAAGTAAAAAAACTCATTACTTTTACGTGCTTGCAACTTGATCCAATTGCCTAAGACACATACATTTTCCACTTGCAAAATTTGTATACACAAACCTTTTTCATTTTCAGATCACATATAGCTACAAGATGATAAGTAAACTTTTTGGGGGTAAATGGTTGAATGCAAGAGGTAAAATAATGATGCATCAAGGTAACAAGAGGTAGTTAAAGAGAGAAACATTGAGTTTCTTATGCATGCATGCCTCCCCAAGCCAATGGTTTCATTTAGGGGAGGATATTCAGCTAAAAAATGGAAAGATGGAAAGAAGCTGGTGGAAAATTGCTATAGTAGAGGTTGAATGAGAACATTTTTGAGTTTGAGAGTGAATTACTAGTCAAGGTGAGTGATTAAGTCCTGGAGTAGTTTCTCCAAAAATAACGACCAAAACCATTTCCAATTCACTTAAAGAGTGAGTAATCATTGAGGTTAAAATGAAAATGAAAACCCAAGGTGATCGATTTGTTTTGGTAAGTAAATCACTAAGTTAGAGGGGCATATTCGACTTGGAAGTGAGAAATTTTGTCTTACATCTTTCAATTTAGATATTTCTTCCTTCTGAGGTGAGAAATGTGCCTTATATGTTGGGTGATTCATCGAGATAGAGTGGCATCTCAACTTGGAGGTGAGTGACTCCTCATGTTTGACTTATCTACAAATAATACAACAAAAATCAAGTTTCATCTATCCTTGAAAAGATAAATCATTGTGTTAAAGAGTTTGTCTCGCATTTTAGGTGGGTGATCCACTTCATGGTAGCCTCCTTTTTATTATTTACCATGTCAAAATTGCTTGTGGAATCTTCTTTCCTTATCTCAAGATTACTTGTCTTTTATTAAAGCTTTATCAACCTCATGATTACTTGGAAGAAGCATTTCACTATCTACCAAGTGTTGGTGATCATCAACAATATCCAAGTAAATATGATTGCCAAGAAATTTGACGAGAATCCCATTAACAAAAACAAATCCCTATGATTAAAAATGGTCCTTTGGATTTTTATCTTCGTAAACACACAACTCCACATACAACCTAGCGACTATGTCTCATTTGAAGCAGGGTATAAAGGACACCAAGATATTTCCAACACATGGTAAGAGGACATATTTTACCACTTTTTTAGTAGCTTTCATTAAACATGACGTGGAAAATAACTCTTGCGAGAGGACATATTTTACTCTTATCTTCTGCAATTTTTCAATCTCTTGGATATCATCTCTCATTGAATGAATCTACTCAACAATCTCTTTCATCCAATTTGATCTACTTGAAAATCCTAAAGAGGAAGGGTTCACATGATATTCCATCCTCAAAACTAAACCAAAAAATGGGAAGTTAGCATGAGAGAGATTTATCCTTGAGAGTACTACTTACTCACCATAAGTGGTGGCTACTTTAATATTAATGGGAATCAAACTTCATTCCCTAATGGAGTCACCAATGACTTTCCAATGAGATAAAATTTCTTCAACAATAGAGGTTGTTATATACTATTTTTAACTATATTTAAAACCTAGCAAAAGTATGCGTAAGCGAGTCTCTAATAGATTTATCACTATATCCCAATGAGATTTATCTACTTGGAAATGGTGAAAGTCCTCATGTTGTTCCCGAAGTTGTACCCCCACTCTCACAAAAGGGGTGAATTCTAGGGCATGACACGTGGGTGCATCTCTCTATACCACTCTAGGCCTTCGAGTTGGCTCTTAGGCCAAGGGGGTGCCCTCAATACTTCATAAATATTTTTTCTTTAAGGCTCACATCAATTTTACTAAGGAGGTTGGGTGATGTGTCATGGTGGCCTTTGCATTTTGGGGAAACAAAATACAAATGGTGGTGTGTACAATGTTGAAGGGAGATTGAACAAACTCTACCAGACACAACGCTTAGTTGACTCACCCAGAAGGGGTGCCTTAATCATAGCTCCATTGTTAGAAGATTAAATACCAAATGACTGACTACGATCTTGGTAGGAGGATAAACATTATTTTCCTAACACACACATTCATTATATAGAAATCAAAATCGGAAAGGAAAGCATAGATCCATTGATTCATTCAACACCACATGAGATAAAAAATGAAGAGGGAAAACAAGAATAATATGCATTAGTTTCAATAATTTTCTTAGTGGAAAAGCACCTCGGTCTTGATTACATAAACAAACCCATCAGATTGTTTGATACAATAGAATCTTTAGGGGTTGGGACTGTAAAGTAATCATCCTAGAGTAGCTATTGTTTAATACAATAAGGGCACCATAATTGGGGACTATAAAATCATAGTCCCAAGCCTTATTAGATCTCTTTACATAGTCTATTACTCAAATAGTGTCTACATAGAGGAGGAAAGATGGAAATAATGTTGTAGATCCCTTTGAGAAACCAATTGCTCAAAATTCCAACAATGTAATGATGCCAAAATTCTAATGATCCCCCTTTTGGGATATTGTAGCATGTTCTCCTTATAGACCTTATATTCAAAGTGTATGCTAGTTCAATCTTGAAATTTTAAAGATACATGCTAGCCAAATATTTTCTTTTTGAGAGGTATTCGGATTGTCAAGTTGATAATTTAATTCATGTCATTGAAGTCAGAGAAGTCAGAATGGGAGGTAACCCAAAAATGGTTACCTACCCACTTCTATGTCTTTTTGGCTTGAAAACTACTTCCTTTAAGTGCGACTTTGGTGGTCCTTTTGGTCTTGATGGCTGCAAAGAGTGGTGGTTTGGTAATTCATGATGAAATTAGTTGCTTGAATATAGCCTCGATTGAGAACCCATTATGCATAATTAGGTGTGGCATGCACAAAATCGGTTGGTACTTGTAATCTTGGAGTGATCACAAATGTTGCATTTATCTCAAACATGCTCATATAGATACTCCCTATTATTTTGTTGGTGAAACTTGTAATTCCTCCCTTCCTCCCATGGATTCCGGTATTGATTTTTCTGATGTGACACAATGGTAGCTTGATAACAGAAGCAAAAATATGTCTAGTAGATTATTTGGTGGAGCACCTTTGTAAATTTTATAGAAGGGCCACATGGTAGGCTCTCATTGGTTGTGGAGATTGGGTGAATCCTTAGATAGGGACACATGGTAGGCTCTTGTTGGTTGTAGAGATATAGATTCACTTATGATGAATATCCCATCGATTAATGTGAGTCATTGATCTAGATCAATGGGTGATTTGTATGCCCCTGTGGGTCTTCGTTTTTGCTTCCCTAGATCTCCTATGGGGCCTATCTAGGTCATTCATCTAGTTGGGTGAGAGGAACTTCAGCCATGGATATGTCCATGGCAGGGGTAACCTCAACCATAAATCTCCTCTAGTTGGAGAAATTCTAGTCATTTGCAACCCATGACTTTTCCATTTTTATTTCCCCATTCATCCTACAAGATCCTATGAGTTGTTGATCTTGAATTGTAGGGTAAATCTTAGTTGCTCACAATAGTCTTAAATATTTAGGTGCCCACTTACACTAACCACCACACAGCCATATGAATTGTTGATCTTACTTCCATAAGAACAATGTGGATTGTTCACAACACCTTACATTTTTTGGCCCCCTTTTCACTTTATCTCCCATGGGTGAATCATTGTTGTCGATCTATCCTCATGGGAGAGATTTGAGTTGTTCACAACATTTTTCATTTTTGACCCTAAAATGATAGACTCATCCCACAAATGGATTTTGAATGAATGATTCATCTCTGCATGGGGTTGTTTATCATTATCGATCTATTTATCCCTAAAAAAAATGCCTACTCTTCATTCGTAGCCTTTGACAATGATTTTACTTGGATTTTTCTTCTATAATTTCACCATTGGCTCACAAGAGCATTGCCATGGATGGGAAACAAGGCTAGCAGTCTTGAATAAATTTTCTTAGAGGGGTCACGAGGACATTGGACAAAAGGAAAATGTGTTGAACATGTGATGGGAAGGAAAATGGGGTCCTTTTGTGAATTTTGAATAGGAGGCCTCAAAGTCAAAAAATTTGGGCAAGGGGTCTTTTTACATGACAACAAATCCAACTGACAAAAACAATTGCCTATGATTAAAAATGGTCCCTTGGATTTTTATCTTCATAAACAAATAACTACCACATATGCCCTTTGAACTATGTCTCATCTTAAGTGGGGTATATAGGACACCAAGAGATTTTCAAGCCTAGTTAAAGGACATGTTTTGCCACTCCTTTATTAACTTTCATTAAACATGAGGTGAAAAATAAATCATTAATGGGAAATATTTTAAAGATAATTTTCATACTTTTGGGGCTCAAAATTGATATATGTTAGTTACATTGTGATCAATGAGCCTAAAAATGTGGTATTGTTTTTTGGAGTTCCAATACTTTATTTAGATGTACCATGAAAATACATGCAAATAGGCTACATGGCAAAGTTTGGTCCTTGTGCGGAATGTTGCTTCAACAATTTTCATAATTCCACATTAAAATGTCATCACTTCCTTATATTGCTTGATATTCATTAGTAACCATTCTCTTATTCATTATAGAAGGATCAACCATGTTATGCTCAATTTCCACTTGGACACTAGCTAAGACATGAGGGGAATGCTATAAAAAATTAACTAGAATGCTTCATAACTCAAATGAGTGATGATTTGTGTTAAGAAGAGGCCAAACACAGTCATAATCAAATATGTAATGATGTTTCAACTATCAAACAAAAATATCTTCAAACCTATCCCTTCACTTATTGCCCCTATTATGTTTGTAACCATAACCATCGAGATCAACATCATATGATCTGGAGAATTCGTTTGTACAATTTTAGTGCACAACTCACCAATCAATAATGTAGGATAATATTGATACTAGTTGTTCTTACATTTCCATTAGGTCATCCACATATTTACCATCATATTTAAGAGTAGACAATAAAACCCCATAATGCCATATGTATAGTGCTCAAATACATTATGTGTAATGATAATGATCTCTTCTTGCATACCAAATTATTCCAATTACTTGTGCATCCTTGTGATGACACCCACCATTGATTACGCTAGTACCCTTCTTCCTATGTCAGTTAATCAATGCTTTGATTTGGAGGGCACCCAAATAACAAGCCAGAGCGATAATGCAGAGTTCAATGACATATGTCCTTGTGCCTTTTCATCAAATGATTTTACTTATTTAAAGATTCCTTGATTCTTGTCTTTCCTTTTGTTATTGCATTGAGAGAGAACTAGGTTCAAAGTGATAAAATTATCTACATGAAATAGACATAAGAATGATCCTAGAATTTCATATAAGTTTTAAATGTATTAAGCTAAGAGTGATCGAACCACAAAAACCTATATCATCCATAACAATCCACTATTGTTTCTATAACTAGGATGTCGGTGGAGAACTAAAATGTTGCATTGTCACATTATGTCATTTATCATTTCATGATGGTCTTTCCCACAAGAATTCTCAAGTTTCATTTGCACATGACATTACTTCAAACTTCAACATTGTTAGATCACAATAACCATAATATACATTTTGTTGACCTTGAGAAACAAGAGGAAAACACAAGAATGTTCAATAAGGGCTTGAGCAAGATTACTCAATCAAACAAGACCTTAAATTAATTCACAATCGCACCAACACAAGGAATTAAATGTAACTTGAACCAAGAGCATAACTCAACGATACTTTAATCAACATCACCACTTGGCACCAATCAATTGGATAAACAATGAACTATCATTCAGGTGCACTTTAAGTAAGAGAGTTGGTCAAAAAAATTAATCCAAAAACTTGAAATTATGTGAGCGCGTCAGCATGCATATAAATGCTTAAGCTATAATCAACAAGGGAAAATATATATATATAGGGCCCCTATATTCTATGACATGGGGTCAGTTGAGGCCTCAACAATACGATAACGAGTGAATAAAAATAATTCCTTCTCCACATTTTCCGTTACTAAATCAAAGTAATTTTCATGGGGTTTTCACATTCTTGGGGAACAATGTTGGGATCAAAGGGGTTTTATTTTTATGCAATTTTGCATTAAACCCCACTATTTTTGTTAGCTTTTTATCGAGTCAGGTCCCCATCTATTTGGTCTTAGTTTCCCTCTATTTTATATGCCACGAGTGCATCATCTATCATTTTCTTATTAAGTATATTGATCCCTTTAGGTACCTTCAAATATTCATGGGCCAAATACACCTATATGGCCACATCCTCATACTCACTGGGTTTGATTTTAATTACATGGGTTGAATACCACATGCAATCCCTAGTCATGATGGTCATGTTAAGTCCTAGTAGTCTTTTTGTGGAACGCATAAGATCCTCCTCTTGTTAAGGATTTCCATGGTCCTTAAACCTCATTATGCCCAAAAATTACTCCATGTTGCACTTGTTCATTGGGTGGTGGGGTAGTAGGTCCTAGGTTAATTCCCCCCCACCTTAACCCGTGATAATTTTCATGTTGTTAATATCTCCATTATCTAATGGCTATGGAATTTTTGGTGTTAAGAATCACTTTTCTAGAGGGGTGCATATTCAACACCACACCAATAAAATGATGACACATGGATACTATTGTCATATCCACCGAATGTCCTTGGTTTGAATGAATTCCACATTTATCATGAAGAAAAATATCCTCGTCATCAATCTGTAGAGATATGATGGTCGAGATCTCAGAGGCTCTTAGTTAAACTCTTTCAACTTTTTCCCATGAAAAACACCACCTCATCGATCTTCCCATGATCTAATGGTCATGGAATTTGTGGTGTTAGGAGTTCCTTTATGTATGGGATGCACCTTCCAACACCATGGAAATAAATTGGTGCCATTTAGCCCTTCAATAAGTCACTCCATAAACCCTTCTTATCAACCTTTGACATGGGTCCTTTCACCCAATGATTGTAGGCCTTTCCAACCAATCCCTTCTCCAACTGAATTTGACCTCGATAAGGTTGGGGGTCTCCTTTGTGGTTCCCTCCATGCTAACCTATTGACAAATCCTCTGCATAAAATTAACATACCATTGATATATTGTATATCCAATGGTCATGGATTTTTTGGGGTGGAGAGTGTCTCTCTAGGAGGGGTGCACCCTTAAACACCACACCTATAAGTTGCCAACATGTATCATCCTCCCAACCATGAAACTTTTTCATGCGATCATGTCATTTGAACTATACATGGGGTTCTAAACTTCCATTTGGTTCTATTATTGCACAAGTTGTAGGTTGGGAAAATCCCAACCCAACCACCAAATGGCGACAACTTTGAGAACACATACCCACTATCACCTTAGGCATGGATTCCTGTCACTTTAGAGATGATAGAATCACCTCAAGGGGGGAATCCCGATGACCTTGGGGGAAATGAAATGGAAAGAGAAGATATGAAGGAAAGTTCCCCTATAGGTCTAGATAGAAGATGCAGGAAGGTTTGGGAAGGAGTTTGGATTGTAGCCAATGGTTTCCAAGAGATAATATCAACTACTAAGAATGTTATACCTGCCCGAGACACAAGAACAAGCCAAGCATATATGTATAATGTTAGGTGGACAAGCAAGTTAATATTGTTTTCCCTAGTTGCAGTAGTAAACAAAACTATATATCATCAAAGAGATAAGTATCAAAGTTTCCAAACAATTGCTAAAAGTCCAATGAATGATGCTAGAGATAAGTTATATAAACACTAGTAATCCTCAAGTGTGAAAGCATAATACTTTAGCAATGAAACAAGGATGTAATAAAAAGTATTTGTAGAGATATTTTGCAGTCTTATGGCTGTAACAAACAAGTTGTTATAGTAGAAAATTCAACCACCAAAACTCACTCAGAGTCCACCCAAAAGTTGAGCTAGGCTAAGTAGATTAATGTGGCAAAATCTTAGCAACTTTTGACGGTTGAAAAGCAAGTTATGGATAGAAAAATGTTAGGGTTTCTACAACTCTAATGGATGTAGATGAAGTTTTATAACATAAATAAGAAGTACTTGAGTAAATATGACGCCCTAGTGGCTCAACCAAGCATTTATAGCAAATAATTGATTCCAACTTAGACAACCTTCAAATCACAAAAATTCACCTTAACCAATGCAAGATTTTATTTCTCCAATGAAATTATACTAGTGCCTTTAGCTATTGGGTTATGGAGTCAAGTAAATAAAGAGCTAAAATATGCTATCTCCTTGGGGGTGTAAACCTTCTTACTCCCCAAGGAAAGCGAATGCTAAGCTAGGAGATACTAGGAGGGTGTAAACCCTTTTACTTCTCCTAGTAAAACCTTGTACAACACATAACTTCTAGACAAAAATGGTAGATAATGGTGGGGTTATAAATCCTTATACTCCCCAAGAAATCTAGCAAATCAAACTCGTGACTAAGAAACAAAGCATCAATAAGATAAATCCTTACCTAGTTCAAGAAATGACAAGATAAACCTCTTCTTACAAAGATGAATCCACCACAAATGCCAAAGAAAAACTCCAAGAAGGGTAGCACACTACTTATTCCACCAATAACATAGAGAAACAAAGAAAAAAAAGAACAAGAGAGAGAAGGTTACCCAAGGAGGGCACAAATTTCAACCTAATACTTCTCATAATGGGAGAGTTATGTTATTGAAATGAGATTCACATGATCTCTATTTATACAAAAAATTTAAAACATAGTTTGTCCACTTAATTAGGGAAAAACATAATATAAGGGGTCAACAACCCTTATCTTACCCCTTAAACCAAACAATAATATTTAATTTTCACTTTTGCACATTAAAAACCCTAAAACACAATGACATCACCCCTTTAGGGGGGCATTTTGGCACTTGGAGCAAGTCGTTAGAGTTGGGGAAGCATGGCTAGGCCTCCAAAGGACACTTGTCATTCGTCCAAGCCTATTCTTCATGGTTCAAATCCTTCTTCCTTAAAAACATGCCATGTGTCAATGAACAATATCTCCATCACCACCAAACCCTAGCCCTAGGCGACGTCAACCCTCAAGAAGTGACATTTTTCCCCTCCTAGGCAAGTCATTTGGCATGTGAGGGCTAGGTCATTTCTTCCAAGGTGTCTTCTAGGCCTCCAAAGGAAACTCATCATGATCCGACATGTGGGCCCTTGGCGTCCAACCTATGGGCTTCAAGCCCCATGGAAGCCAAAGCTAGGCTTGTTCCTCCAAAACTGTCCACCAAACAAGGTCCTGCAAAACAAATGGGTATGTCCTCTAAAGATCCGAAGCCAAAATATCACGACAAGTGAAAACCACATCTAATAAAAAAGGCACCTATACATGTGAATCAAAACTACCTCATCAAATTAAACAAGTGCTCAAAGACCCTATACAATTGACCAAGTTTAGATATGGGAAGGGTGTCATAAAAGTCCTATTGGGTAGACCAAAACCCTCAAGTAGGGTGTAACATCCCCTACCACCCACGCCGAGGCATGCTACATGAGAGAACGATTTTGTTCTCTCTGCGGAACACACTGTAACATACCCAACATCCAACTGAGCTATGGCACATAAATTTTTCGAACTGCATGCAATTAAAACATATACACACAAAACTCTTGTAGAAGCTTTATGTATAACATGTAAACAAATAAACACATTCTGTAAATGCATAGATTCATACTGAAATGACAATAAACATATACATGCAATATCCATAAATATAAAGATAGTTATAACCACACATAGGATAAACCCATAAAAATAAACACATAAATAATAATGCAGCATGTAAATTTATCACACAGTTGACACTTATCTTGGTACAAATATCACCAACTGCATGCAGACCTTCCATGAACCTCCCAGCCTTAAACCACATTTCTCATCACTCTCAGCAGTGGGTCACCCCCGAGCTGGGACTAAACTCCACCCGGGTAAAAGGATTCCCAACCAGGCTAATGGCTCATAGACAACAGGAAAGACTCTGTCATAGGTGCCAACTCAAACTAACAGCCTATAGTCCCTCATTCCCCACAAGCCTATCCCACCCTAGGAAGTGTGCCCCTTCTCTGCTCAACAATCCTTCAACTGCACCACTTCCTTTCCAGGCTTCAACAACAGGTCGGACAGGAAGTCTCAGAGTCCTGTAGTTGTAGTTTAGCACCTTCAAGAAATCAATTCCCAGCTATTCTCTCACCTAGAGAGAAATTTCTCATGGGCCTGACAACCCACCTCTTCAATATCCCACGGGCCTGACAACCCGCTTCTTCAGTCCAACTCCCAAGCTAACCAACTACACAAACAAATATGTATATGAATACAAGTTCAGGTAAAGTGATAGAAAGGTACAACAAATAAATGACTGAGTGAGTGAGTGCTCCTGGAAAATCTGCATGGATGATGAATGATGGAAGGAATGAATGGAAAATGAATTAAGTCCAAACAATATGTATGCATGTCCTCAACTTGACACTTGTCATGTTGGGAGCTACTTTGGCCCACTTGTCCCCAACTTTGAAACTTAGGATAAAATACTTATCCATACTTTATACTTTAAGAAATATTAATATAATATTCCTTTTTGGCTCAAGCTCCCTAGCTTAGCCCCTTTTTCCTTAACTTTTAGCACCCGCTTTCCCTAACTAGTGGAGTTTAGTCCCCCTTACTCCTTTATCGTGGTTGGTCCGCGAGCATCAATGTATTTTATATTAATGATGAGACATATACAAAAATAGGCGCACTGGCCTTTAGCATCTAGGCTCTCTGGCCTAATTCAAAACATAAGCATTCTAGCTTATAATAACTTGCTCACCAGCCTATAAAACACAATATGTACACAAATGCTCCCTAGCCTCAAAATTGCGCGCACTTAAGTTGCTGCACGCGGTATCCTGGAATGTGCACACTTCATGATTTTACTGCACAGTACATGCGTGCACTATGCCATGAAAGGTGCATACAAAATGTTATCAAACAAATCACCAGTTTAAGTACCTTTGCATTTACATTTACAATTAGGTTCGGCCTAGGGATATTACAATCCCCTCCCCTTATTTATTCAATGTCCTCAGTGCATTATGTATCCATATACAATAAAATTTCAAAAATCGTCAAAAAGATGCAGGTATTTTGCCCGCATTGCATCCTCATGCTCCCAAGTGGCGTCCTTAGGACCGTACCAGGTCCATTGGACCTTTACAAGCCCTATGGCTTGATTCCAGAGTTGTTTGATTTTTCAGTCCATAATGCGTACCAGATGCACTGGGAAAGCGCCTTCTTGCTCCACCGGAATCACATTCCAATCAATTACATGATTAACATCAGGTATATATTTCTTTAGCAATGATACATGGAGTACATTATGAACATACATAGATGTAGGCAATGCAATCATATAAGTCACTGGACCAATCCTCTCTAGGATTTCAAATGGCCCATAATAGCGAGCTGCCAACTTGGAACAATTTCCCAACTTCAGGGAACTTCTGTTGGCCTTCACTTTGAAGAATACATGATCCCCAACTTTAAATTCCCTGTGAGTTCTACCCTTATCAGCATATCTTTTCTGCTTGTCTTGGGTAGCCTTTAAATTTTTTTTTATTTTCAACATTTGCTCCTCCATTTCCCTGAGTAAGTTTGGCCCAACCACTACACTATCTGCTGGGTTATCCCAACTTACCGGTGTGTTGCACTTTCTTCCATAAAGTGCCTCAAATGGGCTCATCTTTAAATATTCTTGGTACCCATTGTTATAAGCAAACTCTACCAAGTGTAGGTAGTCTTCCCATTTTGATGGTTTATCCATCACATACATCTTCAACACACTAGCAAATTTGGGTTATTTTGCGACGACTATTTCGACGCTCTTGTGACGTTATGTCATGGAATTTGCAACGAATCTGGACTCTCTGAAATGTTGTTTTATGTCATGTGGCAATTGCGATGAAATTGAATAAACGTCGCAATATCGACGCCCCTAGGGAACTTATCACAATTGCGACAAAAAAGAAATATCATTGCCAATACGACAATTTAGGAAAAAATGTGAAACCAATTTTTCGTCTCAATTGCGACGACCCTTGCGACGAAAAATTTCGTTGTTTACATAGCAAAATTGTCGCAACAATTCAAGTTGTCATCTCAAGTGCGACGACAACTTTTTGTTATTTACATAGCAAAACTGTTGCAACAATTCAAGTTGTCGTCTCAAGTGCGATGACAACTTTTTGTTGTTTACATAGCAAAACTATCGCAACTATTTAAGTTGTCATCTCAAGTGCGACGAAAATTTTTCGTTGTTTACATAGCAAAACTGTCGCAACTATTTAAGTTGTCGTCACACTTGCGACGACAACTTCCGTTGTTTATATAACAAAACCGTTGTAGCTATTTAAGTTGTTGTCGCAAGTGTGACGAAAAATTTCGTTGTTTATATAACAAAACCGTTGCAGCTATTTAAGTTGTCGTCGCAAGTGAGACGACAACTTCCATTGTTTATATAACAAAATCATCGCAGCTATTTAAGTTGTCGTTGCAAGTGCGACGACCAATATTTATTT
>ML871194.1:0-19937 GCA_009831015.1 Picea engelmannii | reverse complement strand
ACTGGCATATACTGTAAGTGATCCCCAAAACCCTAACAATTATCTAGTCTATGTTTTCGATCAAGATCTAGGAAATTGTATTTTATCAATAGATGATGATTTTGAAGAATGTACAGAAGAAGAAAACAAAAAAATAGAAAAAATGAAGAAAATTGTAAATAGTAGAGGAGTATGGAAAAAAAAAATTGATGGCGCTTCATCCTACGAAGGGGCAGGAGCTAGAGTGTTATTTGTTACACCCGGAGATGAGTATGTCATCCCCTTTTCATACAGATTACAATGGGAAATTGATTATACAAATAATGTCTATGAGTATGAGGCTCTGGTCTTAGGATTAGAAGCTGCTAGGAAACTAAAAATTGAAAATCTAATAGTTTATGGTGATGCAGAACTTATTGTAAAAGAAATAAATCAGCAATATCAAGCTAAACATCCAAGGCTAAGGTCATACACAAATTTCACCTGGGATCTGATTGAGAATTTCTTCTCATCATTTAACATTCATCACATTCCCAGAATGGAAAATCAACATGCAGACTCCTTGGCCAAAGCAGCTACGAAGTTTATGTCGCCTATTGTCCTAAAGATGAAGTATCATATAGGAATGAGACACAGACCTTCAATCCCAAATAATGTGCAACATTGGCAAGTCTTTGAAGATGATGAGCAGATTAAATAGTTTCTAGAAATGGTTGATGAATTCTCTGAGACCCATATAGATCAAGAAAACTAGAACGATCCTATCTGGATCATGAAGGAAGGAGAAGATCCTGAAAAGTTCCAAGATAAAATCGTGAATCACCGAATGCTTGTACTTAAGAACAATCAGATCCCCAGAGGTCTGATACCCTTAGAGAGATTGTTTGACCAAGATGACATACCCTTGAAATCTACCCTACAACCTCAACCCGAGGAGGTTGAAGACTGTGACATAGGGACTAAAGAAGAGCCTAAGATAGTCAAATTATCTAAATACCTTCTGACTCAGGTGAAGAGGAAATATGTCGAATTGATTAAACAATATAAAGACGTCTTTTCTTATCCTATGATGATTTAAAAACTTACGATACCTTTGTAATTGAACATAAGATTCCTTTGAAGCACGGTATCAAACCTTTTAGATAGAAGCTCAAAAATATAAATCCTATCCTCTTGCCAGTAATAGAAAGAGAGGTCAAAAAACTTCTCGACGCAAAGATTATCATACCACTTAGGTATTCTGAATGGGTAGCAAATTTGGTACCTGTCAGAAAGAAGAGTGAAGAAATAAGACTTTGTGTAGATTTTAGGAATTTAAACCAGTCATCCCTCAAGGATAACTACCCACTGCCAAAAATGGATCATGTCCTGGAAAAAGTAGTTAGCACTAACAGAATGTCTATGATTGATGGTTTTTCATGATACAACCAAATTGTTGTCCACGAAGATGATACAGAAAAAACTGCATTTACCACTATGTGGGGAACTTTCATGTATGATAAAATGCCATTCGATTTAATGAACGCAGGGTCCACTTTCCAAAGAGCGATGGTAGATTTCATTGGTGAGGGAGATAAATTTGTTGTTATTTACTTAGATGATCTAACAGTCTTCTCGAATTATGATGCACAACATCTGGTTCATCTCAAACAAATCTTTGAGAAATGCTAAAATTTTGGTTTGTCTCTAAATCCTAAAAAGTCTCATTTTTCTATGCAAGAAGGCAAGCTTCTGGGTCATATAGTTTCAAAATATGGAATCAAGGTTGACCCCAAGCGAATCGAGGCTATTGACATAATAAACATCCCTAGAAATAAAAAAGAAATCCAGTCTTTTTTAGGAAAAATATATTTTTTAAGAAGGTTTATCCCTAACTTTGTTTAAATTGTCAAATTAATCATAGATATGCTGAAGAAAGACAGTGAAATCAAATGGATTGTTGAATCCAAAGAGTCATTCGAGTGAGTTAAGAAAGCTATAAGCGAAGCTCCAATATTAGCTAGTCCTGACTATACTAAAGAATTCCTAATCTTTTCTTTCACCTCGGAACATACTATCGCAGTTGTACTCCTCCAAAAGAACGAAGAAGGTTTCGAGTAGTCGATAGCCTTTTTCAGTAAAAGTCTCAGAGACATTCAATTAAGATATGATATACTAGAAAAACAAGCTTACAGGATGGTGAAAGCTCTCAACGCTTTCAGGACATATGTATTGCATTCCACGATAATCGCTTATGTGCCAACAAGCTCTGTCAAAGATATCTTGGTACAACCGGACAGTGATGGTAGGAGAGGTCTGTGGTTAGCCAAAATTCAGGGGTTCGATTTAGAAGTAAAATTGACCAAGTTGTTCAAAGGTCAGATTCTGGAGAAATTATTAGCAGAATCAAATTTCAGGGCACTCGAGATAAACCACCTGGAATCACATGGATATATCCCAGACATAGAGGAACTTGATGATCAAACCCCTGCAGTCCAGATCGAGGATAAATTTTCTTCCTCAAATTGGTATCGAGATATTGTTTCATACCTCCTCACCATTCAGTGCCCAAGTAACATGACTCCATCCAAAGTAAGAACGTTGAAGCTACACACAGTTAAATATTGTATTATTGAAATTCAACTGTACTAGAAAGATCATCTAGGTTTCTTGCTACAATGTTTAACAAAACCTGAAACAAAGAATATCATAAATGAATTCCAAAAAGGAGTGTGTGGAGGACATAACGCCTAGAGGGCCACGGCCTACAATATCCTAAGAGCTGGATATTATTGGCCAAAGTTATTTACAGATGTGAATGCTAAGGTCAGAATCTACAACCCTTGCCAATTATTCTCTGGTAAGCAAAAGCTCAATTCACTACCTTTAGTCCCAGTCAAGACAAAGGCTCCCTTTCAACAATGGGGTATGGACTTCATCGGGGAAATCCACCCACAGTCAAGCGCCCAACATAAATTGATTTTAACTGCTACCGATTATTTCACAAAATGGGTTGAAGCCATTACAACCCGGAATGCCACAGATTTGGTGGTTATAAACTTTTTAGAGGAGACCATCCTATCCAAATTTGGTTTCCCCCAGAAAATAGTTACAGACAACGCCCAAGCGTTCAAATCTATGGCAATGATAAGCTTTTGTCAAAAATACAACATTGTGCTAGGGCATTCTACAACCTATTATCCTCAGGGAAATGGGTTGTCTGAATCGTCCAACAAAAGTTTGATGAATATAATGGAAAAACCGAATCGACACTAAGAAATCAATAGATATGTCTCATTTCCAAATGGTTTATGGTATTGACGTTGTCCTCCCCATCAATCTAGATCTTCCAGTAATGAAGTTGTGGTAAGACGCAAATAAGAGTCGAATGACGTAACAAGGAGGATAAACAAAATAATCGAAGTCCAGCAAAACAGGGCCGAAGTTGATGACAAAATTCAAAAATACCAAGATAATATGAAATCCCTTTTCGANAAAAAAAAAAAAAAAAAAAGCGAAAGACAAGGAGTTCCTTCCTGATGATCTAGTTTTAAAATGGGATGCTAGAAAAGAAGACGCAGGAAAACATGGCAAGTTTGATCATCTCTGGTTCGGACCATTCAGAATCGCAACTACAGAGGGAAAGAATTTGTTCCTACTGGAAAATCTCAATGGAAAAACTTTTTACGCCCCTATCAACGGGCGCTATCTAAAACATTTTATGCAATAATCCTGTTTCACATTACCATTGTATATATCGGTTTGGTTTCTCGTTTAATTTTGCGATTTCATTTTCTTTCTTTCACAAATTATCTAAATTTTACTTTTTGTAAATAAACCTAGTCTTATGCGATATAATAAAAGCAAAATATAACATGTTTGTATTACATATCATTTCTATTCTGCAGAATTCGCTAATTTTTTCAATCTTGGTCTCGTGAAGAATGCTCACTATTAGAAGAGAAATGAGAAGGTATCAAAATCCAACGCTCAATTTTCAAAAGATTTGTTTTCTCTCAAAACAAACCTAAAAATTGCTTTGATTAAGAATGTAAGTGTAATCTAAGGTATGAACTTCTATACTTAATATTCAAGCTAAAATACAAAATAAATTATATCGGACATGAAAAAGGTTCCACTCACTTAAATATAATCACTTGATCAAAGATCATAAAAGTATACATATGTAGGGTTCGGAGTCGAACGAAAATAAAGAAAATAAAAATAAAAAGGACTTAAAAAGAGAAGCTTGAATAATCAAGAGGTGCACTCTTGCGAAAGAAAAGTTATGTTACGTCAGACCCCCTAAATCCTAGTTATGTTTCTTTTCGCCTATCTTCAATCTTTTACCCTATTCTGATTTTACTACCTAGCCTTAAATCTTCATAGAAAGAAAGAATTTTTCCTTGACTTTGAAAACTTAAAAACATATCTTCAAAGCAATATTAGGCGAAAATATTTATATTCCTTTGATTCTAACTGAAATAAAGTATGTCTAGGATAATCTTGATAACTTTATCTCTTCTAACAGATGTTAACTGATTAGTTCGCTCAAGGCCAATCCCTAGAAAATTAAAATTCCCCATAAGATCTTCCTTATAGGAGAAGATGTATTGAATATCGGGAGAGAGTTAGTTCAGAGTACAATCAAAAATCGTTGACAGACCTTCATTGTCAAATCTTAAGCAGATATCATCCTTGTATGATACATACAAATTGACTGCCCCCACTTCCAGATTATAAAAAATATAAGACAGATGGTGAAAGGAAATTCATATAATGATTTCCCCCATCTAGTCCAAGACAAATGGTGAAAGGAAATTCGTAAATCGATTGCCCCCATCTAGTCCAAGACAAATAGTGAAAGGAAATTCGTAAATTGATTGCCCCCATTCTGTCCAAAAAGAGATGATGAAAGGAAATTCATGTAATGATTGCCCTCATCTCAATAAAATGTGAAATGCAAATTGAAGTGGTGAAAGGAAATTCAATGGGAGACGTAGATAACTTCACCGGGGTACTGAACAGGCTCGTTGGCAGTGAAGCAATAACTATGATATATGTAAGAATGTCATACATTTACAAACATACTTTGATATCTAGTTCTCCTTCCGATAATATTTACATTTTGAACCGATAAGGGATTCCCTAGATAAATTATAAAAATTACTCAGCCTTGATGCGAACAAAATCGACCAAAGTATGATACTTCGGTTAAATTTGTTTTGATTATCTTAAACAAATCCAAACTCAGTTTAAGGAAAAGGAAACTATCAATAGCCTAACTTGAAATCAGTAATTGAATGTGTTTTGAAGGTTTTCTGAGGTTTTCTGTCTGTATGATTTTTTCAAAAGGTGTTTCCCAGAAATCCAATGATGACTCCATTTACCCAATAAAGGCACTTGGTCTACTGTTCTTCCATGCCTTGCAGGGAGACGTGATCCCCAAATGGAGCCTATGTTGGAACATATATAAATCCTAAACCTTGATCTTTACTTTCTCGGATTCATCTTTTCAAAGAATGACTGGGAAGTCAGCTTTTGGATGATTAGATAAAATGTACTTCTAGTCATAAGGCGCGCATGATATCCTTCGTTGATAAAGTTTCGTCGTTGATCGAACGATTCTCTTTTTATAGAGTTTGGGAGCCGCCTGATTGATAAAGAGTCAAACCACTAAAGGTCGATTCAGAGCTTCAAGCTTCAGGCGTTTTGCTAGGTATTAAAGTTTAAAGCCCCGATACCCGAAAAGTGTCTATTATAATTGTTTATAAATCTTTAAAGGACCCTAGTCATAGTACACGTGTACCTTTTGAGTCTTCCCTAGGTTGACACGTGTCATCCTTTTCCTACCTTTTCAGCCGAAAATTGACACGATTCTAAGTGACATGTGGCACCCCTTGGTCTCAACATGTCATCTAAAATGACGTCATCTTCGACACGTCACTACAGGTAATAGCCTTTCGGAAATATAATAAAGAGTTGACTTGCAAATTCACGAAGCAGCAAAATGTCAAAATATTAAACCTTAATTAGTTAAGTTAATCTTGATTAAAAGGTATTTAATAACTTCACATTTTGGAGTTCGGACCTTTACCATCCATCACATCATCAAATCTCCGAAGTTTGAACTCCCGAAACACTTCAAACCTAAATAGGGTTAATTAAAACTAAAAAACGATCATCTGTTAATTAATCATTTCACAGTTTCAGGTTTCGGGGATTCTAGCTCGAACTACTGTTAAAAATCTCGAAGTTCGAATACCCGAAAACGCTTAAAGTTAAACATGATTAATTAATGTTTTAAACTAGATTATCTCGTAATTAATCTTTCACGAAATTGTGATTCGGGAAATTTCAAACCTGTTTCATCCAAAAGTCTTGATCGCGAACCGCTGATATTAATGGCATTAATCACAAATCAACTGTAATGATTTTAATGTAGATTGCAGATTGCCAGCTAGATTTTCTCATTAAGGTAAATAAATTTATCGTCAGTAAAGGTATTCTCGAATCAATACACCTGAGGTGAATAAGAGTACTTGATTTTGAATTCCATTTTCATTCTCGCGGAATAGCAAATTTTAGCCAACTGAGAAGCTCACGCATTCCCCTGTAACAGGTAACCCAGTTATGATTTCATCAATATCATGGAACCACGAAAGATGGCTAAAGCAGCTGGTGAAAGCGCAAATCTGAATACATATGTTCTGTCAGATACCTCACCGAGAGCCATAGACACTGTGAAATATTAGACACAGGTGTTTGATATTCTAGAGCATGAGATCATAAATTTCCCAGACAATGCAGGCGATGAAGTATCAGAAACTCGTGAAACCAAACTCAGGGACATAGCTCAGTCAGGGATACACAAAATAGTTTCGCAGCCAAGACTCATGCCATATAACGACATGATAGGCTGGGCCTTAGAAAACGTCGACATTCAGACCAGGAGAATTTACAACTCTCAAAAGGTTGTTGTTGGGTCTTTTTGTCCAGAACAAATACAAGTAATGTATAAACTATCCTCAAATTTTAAACATAATTACAACATTGCATTCATAATGGAGTTTGAGAAACAGGAGTGTAAGCAATATGATAAAATATACCCTGATTTAATCAAGGACTGGTGGGGGCACCTGGAGAAATTCAGAGCTGACACTCAAGGCATTTATGCCACGGCATCGTTATAATCCCATATGATCTATGTGTCTATGATGTTATGTAGGTTATTCGGGAAAAAGGACTTGGCTCGTTTCCCGTTGGCATGGGTTCCAATTATGCATGAGGTGGTCGAGGGCTACTCTTTCAACTGGGCCAAGATGTTGTCGAATAATCTAGCCAAAGAAATCACCTAATACCAGCTAGATAAATCTAAGGGACAGTCTGCCCCTTTTTACATGTATGCATATATTATAGATGCCATATGATTCATAACCCCCTTCCCTCTGATGAACTGGAGTTGGACCTCAAACAGCATTGAACCTATCCATTTCTATCATTCCTAGTTGTGGGAAGACAAGACCAGATATTTCTTCTATGAAATATGTCATTATGTAGTGGTGCCTATCCATATCGCCCTATATAGTTTCCCACCTCCCAGAATTTCAGACAAAATCATGGCAAACCTGGGAAAAATAGCAAACTGGTACATTGAAGAAAACGTTTCTTATATCAGGGTTTTCGGGTGCTCGGTCCCTCCTCGTGCTCTCCCGAAGTTCTTACCAAATCGGTTAGTATGTCGAGAGGTGGCATATAAAACTGTGACAGGAGGCATCAACAAGGAATTAAAAGCGACCTAGAAAAAGGTATGGCCAACCTTCCCTCTTCAGATTGGTATGTTCTCCTTGTTATATTTTGGTCATTCTAAAGTAGAGGTCACAGCTCTAGAGGATGTCAAGTTGGTTGACATCGAGTTTAAAAGGCATGATCCACTCAAAATCATGGAAAACCACTTAGCTCAGTACAACTTGAAGAATTATATGCACGAGAACTCCCCACAGGATGAAATATTCATGGGAGCCAGGTCATATGAGGAAGTACTAAACAGAGTCCAAACTCTATCTCCAAACCAATATGTTAGCTTCTCCAATTTTCAAAAGCACAGACGGAATAGCTTGCCAAAAGTATTACAAGGGGATTCAGTATCCCCTTCATCTACACAGGAGATTGTACCTCCGATTTTTGAGACAGAGAGCTCTGGAAAACAGGAAAATAAAGAAAATCCAAAGGACACTGAACTCTCAATTGAGGAAGTGGAAGCTTCAGTATCAACTCCACTAGGTCCTAAAGCAAAGGCTCAGCTCAAAGCCTTTCTGAAACAAGGACATGACACATCTACTTCTACGCCAGCCACCTCTGCTGCCAAAACTGCTGAACAACAACCATATACTGAAATAGGTTCTCCTATCACTTCATTGACACCATTACAGTCTACTTTCAGAAACATCGGTTCCGAAGTCATTTTTATAGATGATCTTACCCTGATTTCAGCCGAAGAAATGCCTCCTTCGGACTTCTTTTTCAACAAGAAGAGGAGGGCCATAGTTAAACCAAAAATGCATCAGAAAGAAGGTGCAATAGTCAAAAGGAAAAGAATGATGTATGATGGATAGGGCCAAGATGATTCATAATTTGCTAAGGAAATGGCAGGTTCATTAGGTGCCTTCGCCACGGCCAATCAGTGGTCAATAGAAAATCTAGCCAAGCAGTTGAAATAGAGAAACCTGTTGGTAGGGAAATTGCAAGACCAAATAATGACTATGGAACAGGGTGTGAGGAATAATATGAACAAAGATTTTGAACAAGTAAGAGCATGTGACAAACATGAGATCCAACAGCTGAAAGCTAACCTTGATGAGTTGATAATTCACAGGCCAACAGAGGATTGGTCACTCAATAGGAAGAATTAATCAAGAAATTACAAGCCAAGATAGATTTGACCAAAGGTACATCAATAGAGGTATCATATTTTTGGGCTCAAGCATTGGAGGTAAATGAAAAGTTAGAAATAGCCCAGCAATATCTCTTCACAAAGGTAGAGACTATCCAGAAGTACTACTAGGTGGATGACCTTTCTCTAAAAGACATCTACATCAAAGAAAGAGAAGCTCATTCAGCTCGAGATAAATTCAAAGAGGTTGTCCTATTGTTATATAAGGATGATTTCTCAAATATACATCGGCTTTCTCTTTCGGAACAGATAAGAGGTGATATATTTTTGAAGTCCTGGGAAACAAATTTAACAGGAAGCAAGAGGCTTGCCATGGAAGTGAATGAAGCTTGTCTAGAGGCGTTCGCTTCACTAGATAAAGAGATAATTTATTTTGAAGGGAATGTTATTTCCGAAGCCCTGGGTAAAATCGATATAGCAAAGAATCAGCATGATTCTAGAACGAACAAGGAAGAGGCCCTGATGACCATTCAAAATATAAACCAGATTGACCTCCCTCAAATAAGCAAATGGAGAGTGAACCCAAGCTTGGGGTTAGAGGTCACATCCCAAGGAGACAAAAGGATACAAGAAAAGATGCCTCAGGTAGAAAGAAAGTTATACACTTTCGAGGCCAATCAAGCAACTGAGCCTTCAGGGCTAGTAGTGAAATTAGTAAGTAGGTGCATCCAATGTATCGAATCTGGGAAGGCAAGCACATCTGGAAGCAAGTAAAAAATTATACTACGGGATTGGATATTAGTGAGGGGAAAAATGGCAGTAGAGCTATGATGACTAGGACGTTGTGCCAAAATAGCAAGAAGATCAGAAGAGAGAAGTGTTTCGGCCAGCAGATGAAGAGATTGCCAACAAAGCTCACCGTTCTCTCTGCTCTATTTTCTTATTTTTTATATTTACTATTTTTAATTATGAGAAGTCCAACCATTTTGAGTTGAGAGAATTTTGTATAAATACATAGATTGAAGATCTATTAAGGGTTGCTTCTTGCCAATTGTAATAGAGAAAACTCTCCTTATAGAGTATGAATACAAGTGCAGACAGAGATTCCAAGTTTTGTTCAATCTGGGTTATGTGTTTCTTTTGTTTTCCATTTCTCAACATTTCTTTATGTATTCCTTAACAAATGTTTGATTTCAATTCAGTACAACAACTACTATAATATTATTGTATCAGTAATTTATTAAGTAAGCATCTTTTCCTTTGCATTTACTTTAGTAAATCAAGATCTGCTTGTTGTGTAGATTCCTGCATTTTATACTTTATTCAAGGTTACACTATCTATTTTCTTCTACTGCAACAAGGTGGGACTCTTCATTAATTGATGCCTTGATTTGTTTTATAGTTTTGTATTTTCTTCTCATACCATTCGATATTTCAATTTTGACTCTGACACGAAATACGGTCTTTGTGTTTCCATACTGTTAATTTCATTAAGGAATTTTTCTTATATAACTAAGGTGGAAAAAGCACTTTAAAAACACACTCTCTTAAACTTTCTTAATGCCTGACATTATTCTTTGAGCCTGAATTTTAATCTCAAGAACAACACCTTCAATGCATCCCTTGACCTAGAAATCGTCCTTTCACTCTCTTCAGGTGTTGGCATTGGGATTTCCTATATTTACAACAAAATCCATTGAAGCAATATAAGTACATTAATATACGAATATATTCTTACGGTACAAATGTCATCGAATTATGTTGACCCCATATGTACTAGAGAATCAATCCATTTTTTCCATAGATTTAGTAAAGGTTTATAACAATTGTCAACAATTAATCAACAAATCAAAACCATACATTTTTACCACATAAGTTCCAAAGACTGACTATAAGCAAGTAATAAAATCAAAAAATAAAAGAGAACTAGACCAAGACAAATTGTATAGTAATTAAATGGAATTGAGTAGATATGTTCATACCTATTTCCTAGGAAACAATTTGTGCCCCCAAATGAAAGAGGGTCTAAGGGTTAGGGATCCAACCAAGGTAATTAAAAAAGAGACAAAGTAATATTAAAAATTTGTAACCTTCAAAGTACAAAATTCGATCTATACAAATCAAGAATTGGATTTGATGCAAGTATCACATAGAAAAAAGACTAATAAATCATGCAATGAACAATCAGCATAAAAATATTTTACAATCGGCGCACTTACGACAAAATAGTCAAAAACACTCACTGTCGTCGATATTCTAACGAACGTTGACTATGTCAAAGTTGACCAAGTCAGTGACCATTAAATCGTTTTCAAACGAGTAGTTAGCATTCTCTATGCTCGTCGATAAATAGACGAACTATCGTCGAAAGATCGACGAATATAGAAGTTTGTCAATGTAAAATGTTCATCGGGGAACCTAGAAAAAAAAATGACTAAAATTTTAATATTATGTCATAATTTGTGATGATATGATTGAATTTATCCTTATCGTCAGAAGTTTTTGTCAAATTTTGACCCCATATGCAGTAGTGGAAGTTTTCAAGAATTTTCTAAGTGTACATCGTTGATCTATAGGATCAGTGGCAAGATCAATAGGTGCTTCTCATGTTGAACAGATCCATCTAGGAAGTTATGGTGTTGGTGCAGGTTCATGTTCAATGGAATCAACTAGACGAAGGTGAGAAGAAAGAGGTGGAATTTCATGCCCATTGACATCATTTGAAGAAGAAATCAGAATAGGAACACTAATGGAAAAGTTGGGAAGAGAAGATGGTATAGAGGTTGAAGATGGATTTCAATACGAAGATGGCACAAACACAAATTAGGCTTACAAGTCGAGAGATTTTCATCGAATTTAACATCTCTTCCAATAATAATTTCATTGGAATGATGTTGAATAAGTCTATAATCTTTGACATCTTTAGAATATTCAACAAAAATGCACAATTCACTTTTAGGCAATAATTCTTTCATTTTCTCATCCAAAATGTCAACTCATGCTTCACTGCCAAATACACAAAAGTGGCTTACATCTGGCTTAATTTTAGTCCATTCTTCTTCCAGTGCTCTATTTTATAAAGCCTTTGTGGAAGTGTGATTTATTATGTGATTAGCACAATCGATGGTTTCCACCCAATAATGAAGACTCAAACCCTTAGATTAGACCATACAATTTGTCATTTCCTTAATGTGCAACTCTTTCTCTCAACAACAACATTTTGTTGTGGTGTATAAGGAACAACATGTTGCATTTGAATGCCCTATGCAGTGCAGTAAGTTGTAGTCCTATCAAGTGTTAATAGTATTCTTAATTGTGAATACACAACAACTCTCAAATGTAGGATCTAATCCTCCAACTAACTTTTGCATCAGTCTGGATTTGGAAACTGTCCTTTTGCATTTTCTCTAGACTTTGAATTTTTAACAGAAAATAGTTATCTCCCAAATGGAGCAAAACTGGAAAAAAACCCCTCAAGACAAAGTTGTTTGGATTGATGAGTAGGTAAAATTTTGACTAAATAAAATTTCATGGATTGGTTATTTGGGGTCCTTTTTTCTCCTTCGAAGATTTCAAAAATCCCAAAAAAGTGTCTGGTAATAGTGGATTTTTCCCTATGTAGGCATACCCACTCCAGTTCTTTAGAATTTGGCCATAATCCCAACTAGGTCTCTTCATGTCTGCTTTTTAGACTCTCTATAAAAATTTCATCTCAATTTGGGTCACGGTCACTAAACACTACCCTGATCTTCAAAAACCATTATTTTGGATTTTCTAGAAAATTGAACCAGGATTGGCCAAAGGCCCTCACTGGCACCTTTGTATCCTTCGTCATTGCAGACATACCCTTTAAATTTCATCTGACTCTGAGTTAAAATTATTCTATCATGGCCAAAACAAGTTTTTGCCTCCTAGACTTTTTTTATCATTGTCCAATTTTCTCCTTCACTTTCCTCATTCTCTTTGTCCTCCTCTCCTCTCTTTATTTTTCTTCTTCTCTTTCTCTTTCTTTCTCTTCTTCTCTCTTTTTCTTTATCAACAAGTTTTAACTTTCTTCTCATTGACACTCTCTCCTTAATCAAGGAGATTTATCTTTCCTCTCATCCACACTCTCTCGTTTATCAGCAAGTTTTATCTTTCTTCTCACCGAGACTCCTTTATCATAGAGTTTTAACTTTATCTCCCCAACACTCTCTCTTTTATCAATGAAATTTATTTTTCCTCTCACCAACACTCTCTCCTTTATCGATGAGTTTTACTTTTCTTCTCGTGGACACTCTCTCCCTTATCAGCAAGTTTTATCTTTCTTCTCATCAACACTCTCTCCTTTATCGACAAGTTTTATCTTTCTTCTTACCGACACTCTCTCCTTTATCAGCAAGTTTTATATTTCTTCTCATCGACGTTTAGCCTATAAAATTTTATTTTTTCTCCGCTTTCTTCCTCAAAAAAAATCTAAGTCTTTTCCTCTCTCGGTGACGACATTGTATTGTTCAAACATGTTATTTTACAATACATACTATATCACTAACTAATTTTTTTGGTTCAGCGATACACTCTTTATCGTCGATAAAAATTATCTTTGGCAGCATTCCCTTGTTCACCTACAATTTTCATCTTGGGTGATACACTCTTTATCGCCGCTAAAAATTTTCTTTGTCAATATATTGTTGGCGAAAATATTTATTCACCAATATATTGCTGGCGAAAAATATTTATTCACCAATTTATTGCTCGCGAAACTATTTATTCACCAATATATCGCTGACAAAAAATATTTCTTTGTCAATATATAGCTAGTGAAAGAATATCTTCACTGATATATTGCTAGTGAAAATTTTACTTCACCGATATACATTGTATCGCCTAATATTTTTATCTTCTTTGATACTTAGCCAAAAAAAAATTAATTTTTGAACTCGCGACTATTGCAACTATTGCGAAAACACCTGAATCGACCTTCTAAGCTAAATTCAAACTCTTAGATGCCAAATTTTGGCGGTGATAAAGAGTGTATCATTGGAAAAAAAAAACTCAGTTGATATGTCGTTGTATTGCCGAAGATTTTTATATTCTTCGACACTTAGCCAATTTTTTTTAACTTTTGAACTCGTGGCTATCACAACTATCATGGAAACACTCAACTCGACCCTCTGAGCTAAATTCAAACTCTCAAATGTGAAATCGAGCCCCACACACCACCAATAATCATGCAAAAATTGAATTTTATGGCCTTGTCCCCAATTTTTTATGTTGGGAAAAAATGAATTTTTCACACAACCTTCACATGGAATGAAAAATTTACCATTCTATAATATAACCATGTAGTCCTTGTGTTGCAACCAATGCTCAGATACCACTTTGTAGCACACTCACTACTAACCCCATAAAAATTTTCTGATACCCATTAACTAAATGCATCCATAAAGGATTTAACATGCATCTAACAAAATTTTAAAAAACATGAATGCAGTCTATCTAGCATGCACATCAACACTAATTCCATCAATGAACAAAGTATAATGCACAACAATTAAAACCCATAATTAAAAACAGAGAACAGAGATAAAACACTTATATTTGGAAGCAAATGTGCAACCAACAGTAGAGGATGGATATTCCACCCATCTGTAGATTTGATGCTCCAATGCTCAAAGCAATCACCCATGCGTTAGGGCTATGAATCCACAAGAGAGAGTGTCTCCTAAGGGTGTATATTGTCCACTCACAACAAGCTAATTCCTAAAACCATTCCAATCCACCATCTTACTTTCCCCTCAGCGTACACAACCCAAATAATGGGATCCCCTTCGCTACCACATAGTCCCTCAATCTATCCCACTTCCCTCCAGGGCTCTAGCATAGGTTGGTTAGGAAATATCTCTTACTGGGGACTCTAGGATATTCACTATTGCAACATAAATTCTAACAACAGGAAATTCACTTTATTTATGTGATTTATACCACATAAATATCACTCTATAGACATAACAGCATGCTTCTTCATGCCATTTACAACGCCAACAAGTTTCCCACAAACCCCATTATGGATTTATTTAAGCTCCAACACTCAACACACCCTTGTTGTCCCAAAAACTACCTACAATTCCCATTCGAAATTCCTTTTAACCATGCATGTTGACTCTCACTTTTCCCAATGTTTATTGGACTCAACCCTATGCTCTCAATAACTATGTGAGGTGACTTCTCACACCAACCCTCTTACATGTATTCAATGATTGGGGTTTTGATACACCAAACGGAAAATAGAAGGTTCATACAAAATAATAATTTTATAAAGGTGGATAGGGTTTAATACACATAAATAATTCCCCCCATTGGACCCTCTCTCTTATGGAAACTTAGCCCCATGACTTCGTCCATGTCCACCCCTATCCAGTGATAAATTTTGTTTTATTATTTTGATATACAATGTTTATATATTGCATTGCTTGGCCTACGACCATACATCATATTTACATGATACATTGTTAAACCTAGGATTAAAAATGAGGATGTTACAACATCCAAATGGAATTTGAATATTTTATCACCATAGTAATAATTGACTGGGAGTAATACTCCCATAGGAGTAGCACTCAAAAAAAGAGAGAGTATATAGTGGTCCCACTGGCACCATTGTGGGATACCTATATCAAAATATTCCTTACAATGTGCTCATCACAAGCATGTACCTCTTAAATAACCTTTTTTTCTTGTGGACCTAGACATAGAATGATTTGGGGTATATCTAAAAAGACTCATCTCAGCCCACTGGTCACAGTGAGATAAGTGGAGAATATCACTTTCAAAAAAATCTTCTATGGTCCCTGTTGACGATTAAAATCGCAACGAAGATTTCGCCCGCAAAGTATTGCTAAAGCCTATTATTATAAGCTAACAACATAAATAATACTAGTAGGTGGGACCCCTTTGTATATTTGGAGATAATATATGGTTCTTATTTTATGGTTGTGCCATTGTTCAACACTTCTTACATGGTTGATGAGATCTTGTTTTTATTGGGGATGGATAGGGCTTATTATGGGTTGGTTCTAATTACGACCATTGCATGATGGATAAGGCATGTTATGTGTTTTTTTTCTACTGCTTTAGGCTCAAATTTTATGTTACAATGGCATATGTTATCCATTGTTATCATTGCTATCTGTTCTTGGATCCATTATTGAGGCACCTGCACAAGAGACATGTTAGTAGTAATATATAAGAGCAATGGAAAAGAAATAAAAGCAATGTAACAAAATGCAAAACGAAGGAATTAAATTGTGCTAATATACTACTCTACATGCATTGAAATTGAAATGATCATAGTTAATCCTAGCTAACAAGTTAATAGCTATGTGGTTTCATTGAGTTATATGAAACATGGTTGATTTATATTATGGCATAAGTTGTAAATGGATAAATGTGATATGGATCGTGCTATTAGTGGGTGATGGTTTCGATACATGGTTTAATTGAATGAGTTAATGGTAAGTTGGTTGGCGTGTACTAAGGAATTAATTCACTGGGGGTGGAGGTGACATGCATTTACTGCACGTCACCATTACTCTTTCCACTGGTCGCCACCCTAGTTGGGCTATTGTTCAGTTGTGTTTGTTGTGGTTAGGCTCCGACTTTCAAGTAGAGGAAGAACCGCTCAGCTAACTCATGTTTTTTAGGTGCTGTTGGTTACAAGTACGTCTTTTTACCATCCATGAATTTGCTCTGGTTATGAAATAGATAGTGGCTCGATATGTATGGGTTTGTGATTTCCTTAAGTCTGGCAACAGTGTAAATTGGTGATATTTTTCTGGAATGGATGGTTGGTGTGGGTTTCATTGCAGTAATGTTGGAGTCACAGTTATATTGATCATTCTGGGTGTTAGTAACCATGAAAGCCCTCTATCATCCTTGTTGGTCTTGGTTAAAAAAAAAAATATTCGGTCCAGATTGGATGGTCGTCTCCATGCTTTCTTATCACCTTACCCAGTCGTTTGATGTTATGGGGTTTACTAGGTTTGAAATGCCTTGTGTCACTACGCTTTTCTTCACTTGGGTATGAGTTCGTTCATTTTACTAATGTCGCATAGTGGGTTGTGATGGTTGTTTTTCCAAAGGGATTTCTTAAGGTGATTGTTATTCCTCAGCCTTGTCCTATCTCAGGATTCTCGCATTGATTTGGAAAACCACAAGGGTTATACCCTGCTTGCTCTAAGTATTGTTAAAGAACCAGAATGAAGCTTTGCCCCTATGTTCGTAGTCTCTCCTATCACAGGAATTATCACCATGTCTATGAATTTAATTGTGGTATACCCTGTGCGTGCACCATTGGTATCAGACGTTCTCACCTGATGATGGGAATCGACTCCATGTCTCCCTGTGTTGGTCCACATAGGAAACCCTCGATTTCTCAAGCTCGGGTTTTGATAGAGGAAATTGTTATGGCTATCGGGTATACTGTTGGTTGTTATGAGTTGTTGGTGTATTGTTGACAGTGTTCGATTTCTGACTCATCTCTATTGATTATGTTGATAGTGGTGTTGGTTTTGTATTAGTCACTGCATTAGTTATTATGACAATCGAATTGACAAAATCAGCACGGAAATTGGTTGATTAGGGAATTGGTTTAAATGCACAGTCGTTGCCTCTTACATTACAATTGTTGAATTGTTAACCCAGCTTTAGTTTACAATTGATTAATGCACAGCGATGCTTCGTGCGTGATGTGTGGGTATGTGTGTGGCATTCCTACAGCATGTTAAGATGAGTTCATGATTGTTGTGACTATGTGTTTTAATTTCCAAATGGAGTGTTACGATCATGGTAATTATGGCATGGTCATCCACTGTATATGTTATAGATATTATTTGATTGCACCATCAAAGAAGGTCACGGGTTTTTTAATATGGCTTTGTTGCATTTTGATCGATGTATGTTATGACATCGGGCATGTTGTTGTTGCCTTGTTGTATTGAATTGATAGCCCAGCAATGTCGATGTTTAGATTCATAATGATTGAACTTATACAGTCACAGAAATGCTCTTAATTTTTTTCGGATGCCTGTGCATTCCACATCATAGTATGTGTTGAATGGCAATGGTTGTCTATGAGGTTAAATGGCAAGTCAAGATCTTTGTATTTAAAATATTGATCGTTGTATTTGGCTGTCTGTTATGTGTATTGATGAATATCATGTTTCATAGCAGAGATAGGCACAGGATCTGTGACAGTATAATCTCACTACAATTCAATTATTAAATGAATTAGATGACGAGATCAGGCACGATTTTTGTGTCTGTATTTAATGTTTGAAATAATTTATGGGTAGTGGTTAATAAGTTGGTGTTGAACAGAGTGGAAATAATTGACTGTGTATTCATTTGGGAATTGTTTTAAATATTAAATGGATAAGTGAGATGAAACAGAACTCCCCTACAGGTTGTTGTGGAATGCATATTGTCTTGTTTGATGACATTGTGTTAAATATTTGATTACGAACAGTGAGCAAGTTAATGCACAGAATTGTTTGAATTATGCACAGTAGTTGTTTTTTGGTCACAGTGGTCATTTGGTTGGTGTTATTTCCTTTTACATAATGGTTTTATGGATTACTTAATCAATTTTATGAACAGTATTTGCTCTCTTTCCCTATCATTATTTTTCTTTTCTCTAATTACAATCCCATCACCTTCCCACATTCATTTTTCACTCCCTGTTCTAAAATTTAATTACAGTCAAGAAGAGTTTTGTATTAAAGCAGTTTGAAGTCGCATTTTCTTGGTTGGATCACAGTGATATTTTCTTTGGTTTGCATTACAGTTCATTGTTGTTGTCTTTGAGCAGTAACCATGTTTTGTTCCCCCTTCATTTTATCATTTTTCACTCAATACAAACCCCTCGTATATCCCAGAACCTTTTGTTCACCCCCTACTCATCGACAACGGTTAAACAATTTGTATGGATTGGATTGCATGAGTCTGATATGTTGTTGGGCCAAAATATATTTCATATTTTTAAAGAGTTGTCATGTATGGTTGTTAAAAAAACTATTTTCTAATCAATCATGCATGCAGGAATGAGATTTTTTAGCCAAGGTAGCCATGGCAGAGGCAACCGAGGGAGAGGTAATTGGAACAGAGGCCCAAGAAGGCCAATATTCTCCATACACTTTGATGTTGACTCGCAAGAGTTAGGCCAATTGTTTCAGGATGGATTTTTCAATTGGATTGGGCAAGGGGTGGTCCAACCTAGGCCTGAAAGGCCTCCCTTCCAAGCTTCACAAGCCCCTGGTATTCACATGCCCCCTCATGTCTCATTGCAACCTGAGGTTCCCAAAAATGACGAATGGAAAGAGATTGTCCACCTGGTAGTCTCCCAACATCATGGTTGGCCCAATTTGTCCTTAACTTCTCCCTCACCTGTTAACCAGATTTCCCAAGCTACACCTGTCCACTCACCAGTTCAGTCCTCTCATGCTAGAAAAAGGTTGAAAATTGAGGCCCACCATGCCCTTGACAAAGGAAAATCCATTGCTTCCCCTTCCTCACCCTCCAATGGCTCTGATAAATATGTATCTTCCCAGATGCATTTGAGGGATGATTGTTCTCACATGATCAGCAAGATTAGGCCTAAAGGCTCAGCGTAGCCAAAGGCAAATTCAGAAAAATCAAAGGGTGACAGCAGCAATTAAGGAAAGATTGCATCTCAGAGTGGGAAATATGGTTTTTGAGTTTTTATGTTATTTATTATTGATGACAATTGACTTCAGAACTTTTGGACAACATGTTTTCTTTGGATATATGAGTAATATATTTTTTGAAAATAATTTCAAATATCAATGAGCTAAATTATCAAATGTTAATGTGATGATGGGAGTCACAAGGAGGAGTGTTTTGCTTAATTAACTAGTTATGTTATGATTGTTAAGAAGCTAAAGGGAGTCACAAGGGTCCCACCTACTAGTTATTATTTATTTATAACCCTTATTATGATTATTACTTTTCCCCCTAACTAAAAATTTGGTTGAGTCTTTAGTTAACTTAACTAATGAGGTAGTGCAACTACTTCAACCAATTCTAATTT
>ML871191.1:6185-19937 GCA_009831015.1 Picea engelmannii | reverse complement strand
TGAAGGACTCAGAGTTGGTAAAGCTCATGAGGTATAGGAACTTTGAGTAATCACCAAGGGAAGCATAGGAAGTTTGTGTCATGGAGTGTTCAAGCAGGCATCGTAGGTTTCTGTGCAGGTGAACGAGTTTCGTGGAGAGGAACACTTAGTCGTTTCGCAGATTTCATTAGGAGGAACGGACGGACGGAGTTCTCTGAGGAGAAACTG
This sequence comes from Picea engelmannii, assembly GCA_009831015.1. Classification (NCBI taxonomy): domain Eukaryota; kingdom Viridiplantae; phylum Streptophyta; class Pinopsida; order Pinales; family Pinaceae; genus Picea; species Picea engelmannii. The sequence goes on along the minus strand of ML871191.1, from coordinate 19,730 downwards.
TGAATCTCCGTGAGCCGTTGGATATCGCAGAGGTGCAAGGGAGATACAACAGAGTATTTCACAGGATTCAAAGATCAGGAGGGATAGGACCATAGATCTGAGTCACAAGGACCGTTGGATTCACTCGTGAGTTCATATATCGAGGTTTCGTGGGTTGAAACTCCATAACTTGACAACGAGAATCACGAAATAGCGATACACGATATCCCGATAACTAAAGGGAATAGTGTGGGGTCAAGGCGGAGCAGCCGAGTGGACAGGTGGCACACTTCATCGGGGTTTCGTGGCGAGAAGTCTCGAAATAATTACAGCAGGATTCACGATATTGTGAACCCCGAAATACCAATAGAGTGGAGGACCGTTGAATAGTCAAATCGCGCGTACGTTGGAGTTTCGGTGTATTGGGCATCGGGAGTTGGGGATACAAGTTACTCGACATCGCGAGTGACGAAATCGCGATAGAAGAAATCCCGATAGGGAAAGGCCAACGTTGACTATTGTCGGGTCTCGGGGATTCGAGGATCCGATGCCCAACCATTGACCTCGTGAAGTCGCGAGTTCCGATCTCCCGAGTGGAAAAAGGGGATCGCGTGAGAGTTGTTGTGGGTGAATATTTCCCAATAGGGAAATAGAAGAGCGTTAGAGTTCTTTGGGCCAGTAGAGAAAAGAAATATCCTGTGAGCGGACGTGCTTGCGAGCGGGACTGTGTCAAGTTTGGTATTAGAGCATAGAAAGATTCTTTGCTCTCTGTAGCAGAGAAAGGAGAATTCACCATGCTGCCGAGGAGAGATAGACAGTCACCTGATCCAGAGGATAGGGAAATGCCGCGAAGAAGAGGTAGGCAGATGACAGATCCAGTTGTGGAGAGACAAATGCATGATCTATGAGCTAGACTCGAAGACATGGAGACAGTGAAAAGACGCACAGTCGGTGTTGGGGATCTGAGTGATTCCAGAAGCGAGATTGAGGTTGAATGAGAAGAAGAAGTTGTAGCCGAAGATGGATCAAACGAACGTTTGATCAAAGCTATTTCCAGGATGGGTGCAAGAGAAAAGATGGAAATTCTAGTTTATGAGGGAAACTTGGATGCAGAAGCACTTCTAGACTGGATTAGAGCTCTGGACACGTACTTCGACTATGAAGACGTCAAAGAGGACAAGAAAGTCAAGCATGCTGTCACAAGATTGAAGGGACATGCAACATTGTGGTGGGATGAACTACAAGCTGACAGACGCTGCAAGGGAAAGCAAAAGATCAAGAGTTGGGACAGAATGATCATGAAGATGAAGGCGAAATTCATCCCTAGAGATTATCAAATTTCTCTGTTCAGGAGGATGCAAAACCTGAGACAGAAGTTGATGACAGTGAAGGAATACACTGAGGAATTCTATAAACTGAACATCAGAGCAGGTCATCGGGAGAGATATGATGAAAATGTTGCTAGATATATGAATGGCCTGAGGTATGATATCCAGGATGAGATGAGCATGGTAACCATCTGAACGGTGGAAGATGCTTACCAGATGGCTCTAAAAGCGGAAGAGAAGCTGAGCCGAAAGCAGAGTCATAAGGGCCGAGGCAGAAGTCAGCCAAGAGGCAAATCAGTTGCCCAGGATATAAACCAAAAGCCCAAGGAAGACTGGAAGAAACCTCTAACTTAGATAGAGAGAGGCGGAACCTCACAGCGAGGGCAAAAATATGCTAAACAGAGAGGGAAACATACGAGGCAGAGAGTAGATTGTGCTGACAACAACACTTTTCCTCGTACTAGAGGTAGAGGAAGAGGAAGAGGTGGAGTAATTACATGCTTCACGTGTGGAAAGAATGGGCACAAGTCTTATGAGTGTCCGGAGAAAAAGAAGGACATTGGAGAAGCTCACATCGTAGAAGCACAGAGGCGGGATGTTGAGGCAGAAGATGCTGAAGGCGGAAGATCACTGATGATGCGAAAAGTCCTTTTGACACCCGAGAAAGAGGTGGAGATTTCAGTCCAAAGGACCAGACTTTTTAGGACTGCTTGCAAGACCAAGGATAGGGTATGCAAGGTCATTGTAGACAGTGGTAGCACGTAGAATCTCATTTCTACATAGATGGTAGAGAATCTGGAGCTAGAGACGACTGATCATCCAAGTCCATACAAAGTTTCATGGCTACAAAAAGGACACCAGGTAACTGTCACTAAACAATGTTTAGTTGAATTCAAGATAGGAGGATATAATGATAAGATATTGTGTGATGTCATTCCTATGTATGTTTTTCATCTATTGCTGGGTAGACCATGGAAATATGACAGGAATGTGATTCATGATGGGAGAATGAACACATACACCCTGGAGAAGAATGGGAGGACACACATGTTTCTTCTGATTAAGGATAAGGAGGTGAAGCCTGAAGTAAGCAACACTGTACTTCTCATGAGTGGGAAGGAACTTCTTACAGAGGTTAAGAAGAAGAAGGATCTGCAGTTCATTGTAGTCAAAAAGCCGAAGATTGTTCTAACTAGCACAAGAGTGGATGATTTACCAGAAGAAGTTCAGGAACTGCTGGGAGAGTTTGCTGACATCATAGTGGAAGAATTACCTCGTTCGTTACCACCGATTAGAAGTGTGAGTCATCACATTGATCTCATACTAGGAGCTAGTTTTCCAAACAAAGTTGCATACAGATTGACGCTGCAAGAGAATGAAGAGGTTAAGAGGCAAGTCTAGAATTTGTTGGACAAAGGTTTGGTTAGGGAAAGCTTGAGTCCATGTGTTGTTCCAACAGTACTCAGTCCGAAGAAAGACGGAGGCTGGAGAATGTGTACTGATTCAAGGGCGATCAACAAGATAACCATCAGGTACAGGTTTCCATTGTCGAGGATGGATGATCTGATGGATTTCTTGAGTGGAGCAAGGTATTTTTCAAAGATTGATTTGAAAAGTGGTTATCATCAGATCCACATGAGAGAACGTGACGAATGGAAGACAACATTCAAAACCAACGAGGGGTTGTATGAATGGCTTGTTATGTCGTTTGGCTTAACAAATGTGCCAAGTACTTTCATGAGGTTGATGAACGAAGTCTGGAGGGAGTTCATCGGGAAATTTGTCATTGTGTATTTGGATGACATATTGCTTTACAGTAACATAGTGGCGGAGCATCTGAAGCATTTGGCTACAGTGATACATAAATTACAGCAGGAGAAGTTCTTGATAAATATGAAGAAGTCCTCATTCATGAAGACAGATCTCACTTACTTAGGATTTGTTGTTTCGGAAAATGAGTTGAGGATGGATCCAGATAAGGTAGAAGTGATCAAGAATTGGCCTTCACAGAGAAATATTTTCGAGGTGAGAATTTTTCACGGATTGGCTAGTTTCTACCGGAAGTTCATTAGGAATTTCAGTGGAATTAGTGCAGCGATGATGGATACAGTGAAGAAAAGACACAAGTCTTTTCACTGGACTGAAGAGGCTGAAAACAGTTTCAATCTGTTGAAAAGGAAGATCATGGAACAACCAGTTTTGGTGTTGCCAGATTTTCAGAAGACATTTCAGGTGAAATGCGATGCAAGTGGATTTTCAATTGGGGCGGTCTTGAGTCAGGAAGATAGGCCGATAGAGTATTTTAGCGATAAGTTGAACGAGGAAAAAGTGAAGTAATCCAGTTATGATAAGGAGTTTTATGCTATCATACAAGCATTGAAGAAATGGAGGCATTACTTGATCCCGAAAGAGTTTGTCTTATACAGTGAAAATTCATGCATTGCAGTTTGTGACTCAACAGGAGAAGTTGAATCAGAAGCATGTCAAATGGGTTGAGTATATGTAGAATTTCACATTTGTGATTAAACATATTTATGGTACTGCTAACAAAGTGGCTGATGCTTTGAGTGGGAAGTGTTTGTTGTTGTAGGAGTTCAGAGTCAAAACATTGGGTTTTGATGATCTCAAGGACATGTACGCTGATGATCCAAATTTTAAGGAGGCGTATGAAGCAGCTGTGAATCCAATTCTCAGAGATAGAAGCCAATGAATGGATTACATGATCCAGGAGGGATTACTGTTTATAGGTAATAAACTGTGTATTCCGAAATGCTCCATGAGGGAGAACTTGCTAAAGGAGAAACACAGTGGAGGATTGGTAGCGCACTTTGGTCATGACAAGACGTTCGCAAAGTTGAACGAGTCATATTTTTGGCTGGGAATGCGAGAAGATGTCAAGAGATTCGTAGATAGATGCACAATTTGCCAGCATTCGAAGGGAAGGAGGCAGAATGCGAGATTCTATCAACCATTGCCCATACCAGAGAGGTCGTGGGACACGATTAGCATGGATTTTGTATTGGGGTTTCCAAGAACACAAAGAGGTGTTGATTCAATCTTTGTGGTGGTGGATAGATTTTCCAAAATGGCACACTTCATTCCATGTTAAAATACCAGTGATGCAACTCACATTGCAAACCTGTTTTTCAAAGAGGTCATTCAACTTCATGGGTTGATGAGAAGCATTGTTTCGGATCGAGACACGAAATTCATAAGGCATTTTTGGAGGACCTTATGGAAGAAGTTGGGAACTAACTTGGCATTTAGTTCGGCTTATCATCCTTAGACGGATGGACAGACATAAGTGGTCAACAGAAGCCTGGGAGACTTGCTGAGAAGCTTGGTGACAGAGCACCACAGCCAGTGGGACAACATATTACCATAGGAAGAGTTTGCTTATAATGACTCAGTTAATAGGATCACAGGGCAGAGTCCATTTCAGGTTGTCTATGGAATGCAATCGAGAGGAATTTATGAACTGAGGGATTCAGAAAAGGCTGCGACTAGGAGCGCTGGTGCAGAGGAATTCACAGGGGCGATGAAGGAACTTCACAGCCAGGTGAAGGAACGATTGTTGGAATCAAGTCAAGAGTATAAGCACAGGGAAGATCAACATAGAAGACAACTTCAATTTGAGGTTGGTGATCTGGTTCTGGCACATTTGAGGAAAGAAATGTTCCCAAAAGGAACATACAACAAGCTGAAGATGAAGAAAATTGGACCATGCAGGGTCTTGAGGAAATTTGGGACGAATGCTTACGAGATTGAATTACCCGATGGGATCAGAATTGCTCCGATATTCAATATCTTGGATTTGTACCCATATAAAGATGAGGAGACAGGAATTGGAGTTGAGCAGCCAGTGATCCAGTGGACAAAGCAGATGCCAGTTGCAGAGAAGCCGCAGATGGAATGCATACTGGAGAAAAGAGTGAGCAAGAGGACCAGGCGGAAATAATACTTTGAGTATCTGGTCAAGTGGAAGAACCATCCAGTTGAATATGCCGGCTGGGAGACCGAAGAAGAGATATAGAAGCATGGATAGACCGTGCACGAGCTCATGGACAGGAGCCCATGAAGATTTTCAAGCGAGGGAGTATGATGCAGGAGAATCACCAACATCAAGCGAGCCAGTGCGGAAGTGAAGGACAACTAGACAAGCGCCAGCGCAAATTTTGAAAGTTCCTCGGAAGTTGTTGCACGATCTTAAATGAGTCATTAAGAAGAGGTGCACTTGTAATATGTAAACGGACCTTGAGCGGATTTCTCTCGTCCTTAGTAGATGGAGGCATTTAAGATAGTTAATGTAAGGTAGATAGAATTTAATTCTAGAATAGACAGTTTTAGAGTGCAAGAGGGAAACGAGATATAGACAACCTCATTGTGTATTGTAACATTATTGGAAGAGAAGAGAAGAGCATGCAGAGAGTTGTGTAAGAACACCCATGTACAAATATTTGTTATTAATGGAAAAGGTTGATTCAGATTCATGGTTTTGTGTTGTTCTCTGTGTATTGATGCTGAATGATATGCTCATGAATGTTTTCTTCCTGTTATACATTTGCTTTATATGCTTTGTGTATGATTTCATGTTTTGAGTTTGAAGTTTGAGAGGAAGTAGGAATGAGTTTCAATTGTTTCTCTATCTGAGCCAGAGATTCCTGCAAGGAGTGCAGTGGAAGTGTCTACAAGGAGTGCGTTGACAAAGGGTTCAGATAGGGTAGCTTTGGTTCTCATTTATGCTAAAGGTGAAGTTGGGCACAGGAGTCGTGCAAGGAGTGCGCGGGCCAAGCTAAGTCTCAGAGTTGCAAATCTGAGAGAAGTGTTTAAATATTTCTATTGCAGGTGTGCGCAGGGTCGAAAGGATTCAACACTTGGAAGTTGTTGAATGTCTACCACAAGGAGTGCGTGCAAGGTTTTATAAAGGACTCAGAGTTGGTAAAGCTCAGGAGGTATAGGACCTTTGAGTAATCACCAAGGGAAGCACAGGAAGTTTGTTCCATGGACTGTTCAAGAAGGCATCATAGGTTTGCGTGCAGGTGAATGAGTTCCGTGGAGAGGAACACTTAGTCGTTTCGCAGATTTCATCAGAAGGAACGGACGGACGGAGTTCTCCGAGGAGAAACCGCAAATCTCCATGAGCCGTTGGATCTCACAGAGGTGCAAGGGATCTACAACAGAGTATTTCACAGGATTCAAATCTCAGGAGGGATAGGACCATAGATCCAAGTCACGAGGACCGTTGGATTCACTCGTGAGTTCGTATATTGGGGTTTCGTGGGTTGAAACTCCATAACTTGACAACGGGAATTGCGAAATAGCGATACATGATATCCTAATAACTAAAGGGAATAGTATGGGGCCAAAGCAGAGTAGCCAAGTGGACAGGTGGCACACCTCATCTGGGTTTCATGGTGAGAAGTCCCAAAATAATTACAGTAGGATTGACGATATTGCAAACCCTGAAATACCAATAGAGTGGAGGACCGTTGAATAGTCAACTCGTGCGTACGTCGGAGTTTCGGCGTATCGAGCATCTGGAGTCAGGGATACAAGTTACTCGACATCATGAGTGCCAAAATCACGATAGAAGAAATCCCAATAGGGAAAGGCCAGCATTGACTATTGTCGGGTCTCGGGGATTCGAGGATCTGACGCTCGACCATTGACCTCGCGAAGTCGCGAGTTCTGATCTTCTGAGTGGAAAAAGGGGATTGCGTGAGAGTTGTTGTGGGTGCAGATTTCCCGATAGGGAAATAGAAGAGCGTTTGAGTTCTTCGGGCTAGTAGAGGAAAGAAAGATCCTGTGAGCGGACGTGTTTGCAAGCGCGACTGCGCCACACATCCTTGTCTAAATTTTGTAGAACTCAAAAGTGCACTCTATGCACTGGCTTATAGAACCTGTAGTGTTCTGTCATGCAACCTCTTGCATGAAGCCACAAAGAATCCAGACCTAGAATCAAAGAACTCTGAACAGATAGGAAAATCTATCTATCACTACAAATGCACATCTAACATACATCTACAACATATCATCAACATGTAAAGACATTCATTCATGAACTTACAAACACGTGAATACCAACATGCAAGAAAAACTGCTATGATTGTATTAATATGAAATGCCTCTTTATAATGTGTTCGAGCTCGGACTGTAACATAGTCTCGTCTCTCTCTCTCTCTCTCTATTCTTTTTGTTCTTCTCTACAGACTAACTCCTAGAGATACAAAGTATCGTTGTACAAAAGGGGGCTCCTTGAGCTCTTCCCTCCATCTCACCAACTCTCATTAATTTACATTCGATTAAATTGAATGGTTGTCTAGTCTAAATCAGATCTAGATCTCAACCTTACAACCATTTAAGGAAACATTTATTTAAAGCCTCCGCACATGCATGGATTTTGGCTCTACCAGCCTTACAACATTTAATACAATTTTCAAAATTTGAAAAACAAGAGGGCTGCGCCTCTCTCCTTTCAATGAATGCATTCTTTGATGTGTTGGTTGGGTGGCGCATAGCTGGCTTGGAGTGATGCTCCTGCATCATAATCTTCTGCTATGAGAAATTCATGAGCTCCTTCTCATGAGCTTCCCAACACGGCTGTCAAAATACACCTGGATCCAAAACAGTTCTTTGGAGCTGTTCATTTTCTCCATCGCTTCGTTGCTGCTACTGCTTCCCTGCTGCTCTTGCAGGCTCCCTTCTACTCATCTTCTCATTGCTGGTAGTCCTTGCTGTTGAACTCAACATTATCCTTCTGATTTCTTCAACTACCTCGTCCAACTTCTCCAATGGCTAGCTCTTTGTATGCAGTCTTCTCTGTTGCACTTCTGTCTTCTTAATGGGCATATCTGCTCAATCTCCCCTACTATATTTATCTCTCTTTGTGGCACTGAGTGGCCACTCCGCTGCAGAATCCAATTCTGCAGTCCATTTACCTTCTGATAGATTTTCTTCTACCATTTCGCCTTGTGTTGGTTGAATTCCCTCTTCCTCCAGCTGCTCCTCAGACTGAAATTCTCCTTCATCTTCTGTTGCATGCCTCGACACTGCAGTTATCATCTGTTCATCTCCCTGGATGAAATTTCTGAGTGATTCCTCGGAATACACCTCTGCTAACATCTGCATGACTGTCTACTCATGGTAGTCATATACTGGCTCTATATGGCTCAACCAATCCTCCATCATCTCCAACTCCATCTCCCATGGAGTGAGCATCTTATTTGCATGCTCTTCTTCTACTAGAGCATATATCTGTACCTGCTCCACCTTTTCTTCCTCCATGACAGTCATTATTAGTTGTCCTTCTTCTATTGCTGCATCTGCAACACATTCTCTAGCCTCAACTAGGCTATGTGGTAGGAATACCTCAATTCCTCCAATGATCAGAAGGCATCTATGATCCTTCTCAGTCCTCTCTCCTCATTGATATGAACTCACCTCTGAGTTCATGAGACTCTTGCATTGTAACACCCTATTTCCCCCAGTTTGTAAAAATAACTGGACTGGCCAAGAACTGTGGCAAACTCAGAAATGTGAATATGTGATGTGAATGGACCTTGTGGAAAAGGTCGATGAATGTGAATAATATTATGAATTTATATTGCAGGACTACTGAGAGGGGATATGATGAAAAATAGACCACGATGGCTATAGAGAGGCGGTGGAAGGCACCTGGAAAGGTGGCGTTAACTTCCAAAGAAAATCAATACCGTATTTGGACTTCACTGGCCCGGAGAACCAAAAGTGGCTCGCTGGCCCTGAATTAAATGTCTCGCAGGCTGGTAGGTAGATGGATCCTCATAAATTAATGAGATATGGGGAGGTGAGCCACCCATATGTAGAGCCGTCAGACCTGACCAGCGCGATGGAAATCGCGCCACATGCAACCTCCCAATAGGATAAGGAGTGTTGAAGAAGTGATTTGGGGGGCAGACGCGAGGGGAGAACTTTGGCAATATGCAGAGTGAGTGATAGCAGAGAGGAAGGGGAGGAACCTTCGCTCCTGGTCACTGGAAAACAGAGATGCAGTCTCACAGCATCGTGGTCTCAGCTCGAGGGTGGCTAGTGGTAAATCCGCTGGGAGTCGCTGAGTCTACAGTTGGGTGGAAACAATCACCCCTCTCAACAGTTGCATAACCCCTAGTGTTACTTTATGATAAGTGTTTTTCCTTTGACATATTGAAATATATGTATGTTGACATTTATGATCATAAGCTATGAAATTGTGAATGACTTCATTATAAGAATGTCTGTATGATATTTTGATGAGTACTGGTAGTTGTATGTTTATAATGGAAAGACTACGTATGGCTTCTTATTTCATAAGCTGTTATTTATATGCGTACTGATCTAATTTAGACTTCACATCAGGTTCTCGGGAGAGCGATACCCTTATCTTCCTCAGATAGTACCCCGGGTAAACTTCCCCATAGATATACCCTTCTCAAACACCCATCAAGCACCTGGTGAAAAGATGTGAAGGCACAAGACCTTAAGAAATTCCTGATAAGTATCGAAACGATGGACAAAATCCCATTGGGAGATCGGTGGTCACTCACGACCGTCAAATCGGAAGGAGAAATTGGAGTGTTAAGTGCCTTAACCATGAATAGGTGTTGATTGACGGACAAGATCCCGTTGGGAAATATGTGGTCACTCATGACCATTAGATTGGTTGGAGAAAGTAGGATGTTAAGGCCTTACCACTTTGTCTTTCTGTGTCTTCGTGGGTAGCAAAGAGATAATGATCGTAGATCCCCAGGGTCCAGGAGAACATATGGACTGTTGATTTTTCCACGTCCAGGGAGTCGTGGGAGAATGCACAAGTTAGGATCCTGTCTGAGCCGTCAGATCTCGGCTGGAAAACCCGACAGTCGTTGGATCTGTCAGGAGATACCCGAGGGTCAAACCCCCAGTGAATAGGGGAAAAAACCCTAAAGTAGATCTGGACTGTCCGATTTAGGGAGGCCACGTGTCGTGAGATTACTCGTTTCAGGAAATCGGGAATCACGAAATCAGAAGTCCTGATGACGAGAGATCGGGACTTTCCATGGTGGAAACCCTGAAGCAGTCATGGACTATCTGATTTAAGGAGGCCACGTGTCACGAGATTACCCATTTCGGGAAATCAGGAATTGTGAAATCGGAAGTCCTGATGATGAGAGATTGAGAATTTCCATGGTTGAAACCCCGAAGCAGTCGTGGACCGTCCAATTTAAGCAGGCCACGTGTTGTGAGATTACCCATTTCGGGAAAATGGGAGTCGTGAATTCGGAAGTCATGATGATGAGAAATTGGGACTTTCCATGGTTGAAACCCCGAAGCAGTCGTGGAAGGTCCGATTTAAGGAGGCCACGTGTCGCGAGATTACCCATTTCGGGAAAACGAGAATCGCGAATTCGGAAGTCCTGATGATGAGAGATCGGGACTTTCAATGGTGGAAACCTTGAAGCAGTCGTGGACTAAGGAGGCCATGTGTCATGAGATTACCCATTTCAGGAAAATGGGAATCAAGAATTCATAAGTCTTGGTGATTAGAGACTGGTACTTTCCATGGTGGGAACCCCAAAGCAGTCGTGGACCATTCGATTTAAGGAGGCTACGTGTCAAGAGATTAACCACATCGGGAAACCGGGGATCAAGAATTCGGGAGCCGCGCGGTCAAGAGTTTGGACTCTCGTGATGATAGGTCCCGATGAACGGACGAGATTATTTCAGAGGATCTCAGGGTCTATACGACCGTCATATGTGAGGAAGAGATGTCAGATTTAAGTTGGGGCACGAATGCACAATAGAGTAAGTAGCGAGTAGATCTGGATGACCAGAGTCCACCTGCCCAAATCGACGGCTGAGGCTTCATTCTGGAGTTCCCCTGCCATTCTACCTTTAACGAGGGGGGGGGTTCCAGAATTGAACATGCAACTCTTGAATGGTCGGGATTAATTTGCCTTGATCAACGGTGCTCAGGTGAATTACGGACCCCCCTTGCCATTCTTCCTTTAATGGGGTGGGGATTCTTGAATGGTGTGGCATGTGAAGTGGGAACCGTCTCCTATCACGTTGCCCACCGTGTCATGTTTCCCTATTTCCGCTTGTATTCCACTCAATCGCATGACAGGGCCCGTTCCTATTGGCCATTCACTAACCCTGTTGGGATTTGTCCCTATTGGCCAGTCGCTAGCCTTGTCGGGGTTCGACGGTTGCAGAGTCCAATTATTCAACATCTCTGTAGCATCGAGTCATGAATTATTGAGAGGTGCCATGGTTATTTGACTTGTGATCATGACCCACTATCACATGGGAGCAGAGAGAGAGAGAGAAGTAGTTTATGCTAGGCTTCCATAGATATTTCGGGGGCTCTGATTCTGTAGGAAGCAACAAAAAAAAATGATTATGGTAGTGGATTTGTGACAAATTGGTATCAGAGCATGGTTACAACACTTTGCCTGCTTGGGCTCAGGCACGAGCTGTGTAAGAAGATATTGTCATCTGCGTTTTCTCCTTAAGAAGAAGGATTGCAGAATGAAACTGTAATCTAGGACATGAACTGCGTTGTCCTGTTTTAGTGTTATGATGGATACCTACTAAAGTAGGTAGAGTCTCTCGCAATTGAGATGGATGGATAGATAAGGATTAAGACCCAAATGAAAAACCCCTTTTATATGGGTATACATGTGAAAATATGAATTTATGTGCAGGTTATAAAAATGTATCTAACTCTTGACTAACAACTAGCGTTTGTCTTTTCTGCCAAGCGGACGATCAGCTGCGGGAATTTACAGACGAAGAAAATGGTGACTCTCCAAGATATGGGAGAAGGATCCCACAATAGAGACGAAGAGTCTGACGAAAGAAGAGAAAAATGAACCCCTCCAGATATAGCTGAGACTGTGAGGAGTCTCATGGTTGAATTGCAAAGCTGCAAGGCCGACAATGAAAGAATGATGAAAGAACAAGAAAAGCAAACTGAAATTAATGCAGTTTTACCACAGAGCTTATCCGACCTACAACGAAAAATGCAACATGAACCCGAGATGTAGAAACATGGTCGTATCACTGGCCATACTGAGAGGAGCACCTCAAGGAAGGTCCACCCCAGAGGTAAAGGATCAGTGCCAGACTATTCCTATGAGAAGGAAGTTGGCGATTCAGAAGGCTCTTCCAGTAGTACGAAGAAAACAGAAGAACCAAAAGACTTCCAAGGGTCATAAATTTGAGGAATTCAGAAATGCCAAACCTCCCTCCTTCGATGGTGAGTTAAAGAAGGGAGAGGAAGCCGAGGCCTGGCTACTTGGACTGAAGAAATATTTCAGAGTCCATGATTTTTCAGAGAATTTGACGGCCCGAGTGGCCACTTTCAATCTGAACGGAAAAGCTTCCATCTGGTGGGAATATCTTAAGAATATGAAAGGGGTCTGCGAGGAGGACTTGTCCTGGAAACAATTTGAGAAGTACTCCCGAAAGAAGTATTTGTCGAAAAACTATTTCGACGAGAAGGCTAAAGAGTTTTATGAACTCAAACTGGGGCAACTCACTATAGAGGAATATGTCAACAAATTCCTCGACTTATTGAGATATGTACCCTACATCAAGGCAAAGAAGGAGAAGGTGCAACGCTTCATCAGTGGGCTACCCAAGGAATACTGGAACCAAATTGAATTTAATGAACCAAATACCTTAGAAGACACTATTCGAAAGGCAACATATTGCCATGAACAATATGGACATCAGGAAGAGTTTCGTGGAGACTCGAAGCAAAAGAATGGTTAGAGATTTCAGAAAAAGGGGATCAAATCCTCAGGATTTAAGAACTACAAGAAGAACCCTAGAATGAACATTCCAGCTCAGAGTGTACTCCAGCAGAACTTTCCCTCATTGGGTAGAAATAAAACTTCTGTACCTATACCAATAAAGACTAATGACCCAAAGAGAGGACCTCTGAAATGTTGGGGTTGTGGAGAAGAGAATCTCCTGAGAGATTGTCCACGCCGACAATGGAACAGTTGGAAAGTTTATAACATTCAGGAAGCTACCATAGTCAATGATGTGGTAGGGAGTGTGCTGCAGATTTATGCAGCCTTGGATAATAACAAAGCTGACCCTGGTTCAAATTTGAGTTATATAGCCTATAGAGTTGTTGATAAGTGTAAACTACAGCCACAGAAACAAACCAAACCATGGTTGGTACAATTAGCTACTGGCACTAAAAGAAGAGTAGCAGAGGCCATACCAGCCT
>ML871188.1:8792-19937 GCA_009831015.1 Picea engelmannii | reverse complement strand
CATCCACCTTTCCCTTCATCCTTCTTCACATTTCATCGCCCCATTAACCTTTCATGATATCATTTCCATAAATATACTTGGGTTTCACCTTATTGTTCTCCACTTTATTCATTTTAGTATTTAAAAGGAATTTGTGATTAAATATTAGAAAATCAACATGTTTTCATATATATATCTCAAATATGTGTGAGCTTTGTAATGTGTAGGAATATGTGAAGGACTAATTCAAAGGACTTCTCGAATACTTCCTTCACCATTTCAATATTTGAGGAGATAATTCAAGCCCATTCCAAGGAGAAGATCATGGAGATTTGGTTGGAATATCTTATCTAGGATATATGAGAGATATGTGTGAGGATTTAAAGGGATTATATTTTGTAATAATGGAAAATAGGTTGAGAGAATAGTGGATCTGTAATAATGAGATGGTTATCTTATCTTCAAGGCTCTCATGTATAAAAGAGAGTGCTCTCTCTTCATCAGGATTCAATTAGATTATTCAAGTAGAAGAGGAATTAGATTATTCAATTAAGATGTAATTAAGAATTAGAGTAGTCATTAATGGTAGTCATTAGGATTTGAAAGAGAAAGGGATTATTAGCTTTGATTCATGGTTTTGGTTTTCATGCTTTCATTATTCTTTTATGAATATTGATTTGATTATTGAATGTAAGATTGCTTCATTGATGAGTGCTCTCATATGTTGTTGTGCCATTTAACTCTTCACTTATTGTATCTGTTTTTCCTTCATGTAGTTCTCCATTTCTAGATTAATTTCCTTTACGCAATTTCCCATTCTTAGAGTATTTTCATTTACGCAACTAGATTAATGATTCAATTCCAGTCCTGTGTTAGATTAATGATTCTATTTCAGTCATGTGTTAGATTAATGATTCAATTTCAGTCATAGCTTAAACATTAGATTAGATTAGTCTCACTTCAATATTGCATATACTTTGCGTGTGCTTCGTCAGTTTACGACCCCCGGGTTGACAAATTAGATAAATTGGGAAAATACTACAATGCAATTAATACAACCTTAGTTTGGCCCAATATAACGACTGTCGTTCCCTTGTCACAATTGTTGTTCCTTTTGTTGTTTATTCGAACATGACGATTGTTGTTCCTTTTGTTGTTCTTTTGACTGGAACAACTGTCGTTCCCTTTACGATCGTTGTTCCTTTATAGGTGTTGCATCTCTAGAGGCTGGGTATTGAAAACGAAAGGTAAGAACCTACGTAGGTGACAAGTAAAACACTTGTGCCAACGCCTACCTTTGGTTGATGCATAGAGGTTGTTTTTAGGACATCTTTAGAGCCCAACAGTCAATAAGCCAATATTTGTATTTTTGTAATCACACTATGTATATTAATAAAAATACATCACTATTGTATATGTAACGTACCTAACACCCATGTTGAGTCTCATTACTTTGAAAAACAACTTAGCCTGCTAAATACAAATTGAAAAATTCACAATACATATGAAATAACCCAAGGGCAGCAGGGCCAAAACTAAACATGCATCTAACAACATATATTAAACCATGAATGAAAATATTCAATTGAACCAATGAAAACATAACATTCAAATATTCATTTACACAACATAATAATCATAATAAAACAACAAAACTCTTATATGTTTATAAAAGGTAACCAACTGGCTGCGTATAAAGGATGAACCTCTCAACCATAGTCATTGATGTTCAATTTATCTCAATAACATACCACCCTCGAGTTAAGGCTATGAGTTCACAAGGAGATCTGACTCTCTAGCTATCCACTCTCTACACTTAGCAACCCAAAACCTAGGTTATACTTCTATAGCAATTTCAATCCACCAACTCTCTCTTGCCCACAACCTCCACAACCCAAGGAATGTACCCTCTTTACTACTCACAGTCCCTCGGGATATACCATTCGTTTATCATGGCTTCCAGTGCACTCAGTTGGTGAAGAATCTCTCAGCTAGGGACTTCAGGAACTATCAACTGCTCTAGGAGTGCTCACAATGACCTTCACAAGACTCTTGAGCCATTTCCTCAACAGGAAAACACACTACAGTTTTACAGCCTATTTTATAGGCACACAAGTCACATTTCCAACATAAAACACAGCCAAACAATGGTTTCTTTCAAACACCGCATGGTTGGTTCTCATCCCAAAACTCCACTCCCATCAAGCTGCCCAAAATCTGCATGTAAAATTGTCTACTTTCTACATACAAATTTCCTTCTCTTTCCCTTGATTTCTTGAATCACAGTTTTCCCAAGGATGATAATAATAATAATAATAATCTATTTTTAAGGTCACGGCCAAGACAACACACCAAATTGGTGTATGAGACCCACATGCTACCAATAACTAAGGGATGTGACTCCTCACAAACACCCTCTTACATGAGTTTAATGATTGGATTTGGAAACACAACAATAAATAGAAGGTTACACAAGGATTAAAATTTTGGGAATGTGGGTGGGATTAATAACCATGAATAAAACCCCCCTTTGGCCCCTATCTCTTGTGGAATCATATCCCCCCATCCTTTTCATCCCTTTTGTGTTGCATCCAACAATTACTATTTTATTAATATTTTCAATGTTCATAATATACATTTCATCCCCCATGCATATCAATCAATATGGACTATTTTCCCCAATCACATCGTCTCACCAGCATAATTCACATTTATACAATTACATTATAGTTTGCGGGTATTAAAACTCGGGATGTTACAGTAGACCCGAAGACAAAAAGAGTATGGGGGGATAAGACTCCACAAGAGGGAAGGGGGCTAGGATTAGAGGAAAGGGGTTAGGTTAAATGGGATTAATCCAAATGAATATAATAATGTATTTATAAGTCCTAAGTCCTTATGTTATGATTTATATCCTAAGTTCTTAAGGGAGGGGAACAAATTACCAAGTGGGGAACAAGGGAGTTCCTTGTATGGCAAGTTTAATAAAAATGGCGTGCATACTTAATCCATGGTCTTAGTGAGTATTTTGGGTTAGTCACTCATTCTAACTGCATGGGAAATGGGTGAGTAGAGATCGAGGAAAGAATTTGGACCAGAGGTTGAGGAGTGAGTTGTGAGATATTGTACATGTTACCCTGTAAATCCTTGGTGGTTTGGGTGTGTTTTTCCCCCCGATTTGACTAAGGAAAGGTTGAGACCAGAGAAGAGGATTTATGGGAATAGGTTTCCCTGTGTGTTGGCCCAGTGGATGCCTATAATCTCCTTGAGATAATTCGTGTGTTCCTAATTCCACAAAGCTCTAAGTCTTCTTGGTCGACTTGTTGCTAAATCCCTAGAAGGGAAGTGGTACAACCGAAGGACACTTCCTTGGACGGTATAGGCTTGAGAGGCTGTGAGGTGGAACTGTTGTTATATATGGAGCCATTTTCCTATCCTTGATCTATGTTTTGTTGGACCTTAGTTTTCTTGTGTGAGATCCTTTTCCCTGGTGGAATCATAGCCCTGTCTTGGGGATGACCTGTTTCTGAGAGCTAGAACATAAGTGTCTATGGCTAGGAGGAATGTTTAAGGTCTAAATCTAGTTGGAGCTTCTTCTAAAGGTAATTCCCATGACTTTGAATGCTTAATTTCTTGGGTAGTGTGATGTAATGCGTTTTTTTTTCTATTGTGTTTTACTGAATAGATTGCACATTGCATTGATAGTTAATCAATATGTTTAATTATTCATATGCATGAATTATGCATAGCACTGTATGCTTTCTAGACCACATAATTGTGATTTATGCAAGAAAAACTATACAAAATTTTTTCAGATCCCTATCGGGCATATTCTATGATGGTTTTAGAGCAGAATGGTAGTAGTGGGACTCAGCTTGGAGGTTGGGTATGCTACATTGTGGTAACAAAGGTATTGTTTTCAGTGACAGAGCCTAGGAGGGGTCTTGGGGATGTTACAAACCCAATATTTTCCATTACACAAACAACGGGAGTGAAAAATAGATTTGGAATTCCTTCCACACCCTGATTGGTGCAATGAAAACCATTGAAATTAATAGACTTGAAATAGTGCTCTCTAACCTCAAAGTGGTGAATTTTTCTATTGTTGAGGAGTACATTTCTATGTTCAAGAATATAAGAGAAAACATTATTACAAAAAATGTTAAATCTAACATAGACCTTGAATATATTAATATTGTTCTTAATAACCTCTCTCTTGCATTCCAAAACTTTTCAATCATTTTTATATCATTTTTCTTTTTATTCTAGACATGGCTTCTGCTACTTTAGAATATGTATTTTGTAATTTTATCTAGAATCAAGTTGCCTTGAAAAACTTGGGTGAACTATCTCCCAGGGACCATGACCTCACTAAGGATACTCCCTCCTTGTGTATGCATGAGTCTCCATGGGACACTTTCAAGTTTTCCAAATAAGAGGCCAATATTCTCATATTACTATAAGGAGGGGAATATGTTCAAAAAATGTCACCTCTATCTTCAAAGAATTCAAGATATTTCTCAGAGAATAATTAGAAATGATGATCTCTTCAAATACAAGGTTAGTGATTATGCACACTTCACCATGCACACTACTCTATGGTCCTCAACTTCTATTCAATAATGGATTTAAATTCTAGGGGTACAAGTCATATGATGAAGCACCAACACCTCCTCTTCGATTACAATGATCAACATATTAAAGGTGAGAGAGTAATTATTGGTGATGACTCAACCCTCCCAATCTCTAGTTGTGGTATTATTCAAATTTCCAATGTTTAGTACAAAGATTCTCTAAGTATTGCTATATTAGGACCAAATCCTTTCTCTATTTACCACATTACTAACACCAATAAAAAGATGGAATTTTGGCCAAACACATTGACAAGTATTTGAAAAAAAAAATTGGTATGGTTTTTGCAGTTGAGCTATCAAGTTCATTAGGACAATTCTTAAAATCAAAGAAGCCACATTTACTAGCACCTAAATTCGTTATGTTTCAAAAACATGAGTGAATTTTTGAACAAAATGTCCTCATGTGATGGAAAAACACAATCCTACCCAAAAACAAATATGTAAAATAACACTTGTTCTCATGCAATGGAAAATCACAATCCTACCAAAAAGCTGAAATTTAAAATAATGTTCATTCCTTATGCATATATACAGTTATGAAAACATTTTCCATGCATATAAATATAAATTCACTAGAAACCTATTAAATAGGGTTATAATATATAATTTGCCTCATATATACTCTTAATTACACTATGTAGATCATGTATTTAACCTTGAAAATACAAGTAGGTTTTATAGTACTTAATTAGACATTACATGTTTCTAATTATGCTCTGTACATCCTTACCTAAGCCTTATAGATCCCAAATTAGACCTTACAGGCCATTAATTGTGTGTTTTATGTCCTAATTAGGGCCTACAGATATAATGAAGTTCTCTTGAAGCCTACATATTAATTTACAATAACTATGTAGGCCTTAAATATCCTAATTATGACCAAAACAACTAGTTTTCAATCCCAAATTATGGCTTGGGCCACAAGACATATTCTCGTTATGCTCAAACCTCAAAATTCAACACATGTTCTTGTCATATACCAAGAACATGTGTTGAATTTTGAGGTTTGAGTGTAACGAGAATATGACCCTAAGACATAGTTTACACCATGATTGAGGCCCACCCTTGTTACACCCTAAACATGATTTCAATCCCATATCCCTCTAGTAGGTTATATATTCCTTATGTAGACTGTATTTCATGGTATGGTGCCTTTCACATTGCCTATCAACCCTAAAAGCATTAGTTAGGGTCATCGTCCCTAGTTTTTAGCCCCAAAATAAGGCTTGTGCCATAATGCTCATCATTGTTGTTCCTAAACATAAAAAATGGGCCCATGTTCCTATTGTAGGCCACAAATTCAATCAATATAGTATGTGTCATGGTCCATGGCCTATGGGACTTAAAATCATTAGTTGGGGTCTCATTCCCTAATTTTTCACCCCAAATAAGGCTTTTTCCATGGGAACCATCCTTACTACGTTGAAATATTAAAATCAAGGTTCTCATATATATATATATATCATGTTAAGGACAAAGTTTTCTTCTACATGTCTTGTGTTGTAGTTGGGGCCCTGCATATGGTTCATGAGCCCTAAAAATAATGGTTACGAACTTAGTCTCTATCTCTCGACCCCAAAAAATTGATTTGGCCACAAGACCCATCCCTATTTTTCTCAAAATTTGAGATCATACTGATATCATCTTGTAGACCTTGAATATTCCTTTTACAAGGACTATATAATGACCCGGGACCATATGAATGTGAAATGATCCCTAAAAGCATTTGGAAGGGTCTTAGTTATTGGTTATTTGACCCTAAAACATGTCTTGGTCCATGATGCCCATTCTTGCTATACTCAAACCTTAAATTTGGTCCCATATACCTCTTATAGAACAAAGATTCCTCATAAGGGGCCCACTTACTAAAAAATGTTCAAAACACATGTATTTGTGGACTTATAAAAATGATTCCATTCTTGAATTTACCATATTATTTTATTTGTTAGTCTCTTCTTGGTAAGCCCCTTTTCTAATTATTAGTAGCCCCTTATGGAATTTTACCATATTTTTGTCATAACTTAAATATATCATTAATTAAAAAAATGTGTTCACATATAATTTTAAAATCCTTTACCTCCAATGTATTTACCACTATAGAAGAATACATATTGAGAAAATTAAATTCATGATCCAAATCTAAGGGGGGATTATAGTCCAAGTTTAGATGTATAAGTCATAAATTCATATTTTTATGTAAAAGGGAACTTGATAGATATGTGATTGATGGAGTGAAACCTAATCAAAATTGACTTCATGAAAAATACACCCTATAAAAAAGGCAATAGGAAAGGAGTGAAGGTCGGGAATGAGAGGTCCCAAAATTGGTTTCATTTCATGTAATGGTTATTCTTAATGGAATCCTTCTTCTTCAATTCTCTCTCTTTCTCATATTTTTGTGGTGCAATCAGTTCATGGATTTTCATCAATGTTCTTGTGATTAATTTCATGGCAGAATTGTATGTTTTCTCTCCTCTTCTCTCAACATTCAAGCCTTTCGGATCTTATCCCTCAAGATTTGAATCATTAGTATCATAAAGGGTTACCACTCCATGGGTAGTAGGGTTTGAATCATATTTTGGGTTCAAATATTTGCAGCAATCTCCAGCCTCCTTTTGGCACTCTTAGAGTCCATTTGTTGGGCCATACATTGTAAGTATCACAGTTGGTCCACATACATTATAGAGTTTTTATACACTTGAAACTTTGTTCACCATTGCAAGGGAATTATTACATGGATTCACTACATCCATTGGTCTACAACATTTTCATAAATTTTACAGGGTTTCCATGTTGTTCACAGAGGTTCCATGGCCTCTACAACAACCCAGGCTTCTCTATAAACCCTTGGCATCCTTTGTGGGCCTATGCACTCATTTCTCTCATATTCAATGCTATTGTAGATTCATGCAACCATTTTATATCTTAAAAAATCTACATGCAACATCTAGAAGCTTGAGAGACCTCATTCGAACCCTTTCTTAGCTTACCCACAATTGTATGGCCGTCATAGGAGCACAATAATGGATAGAATACAAGGCAACTATCTTCTTCAAAATTTATGCAGTTACCACGACCTCTACAATAATTTTAGAGGGCATACTATATCTCATTTTAAAGTATTATATGTTAGATAAAATGGGTTTTTTTACGAAATTTCATTTCGTTTATCAGTTTGTGAGATATGATTGATTGGACTAGTAACAAAGGTTTGTAAAACAATGCGATTGCACATCCCTTGAGTTTCAAGAAGAGTTTTCTCAGTCCACATGCTACAACAGAGCAAGTATCTTATGCCAATGGAAATCTCTCTTTGATACCTCAATTGGATCTTCAACATAATTTGATTTCATCATATGTAACAAAATATGTGAACAAAATCGCAGCTAGAGGTCTACTGCGAGAAAAATAGGGTTTTTTTATTTTATTTTTTATTTCTTTGGATTTATTAAATCTTATTGTAATTTTTTTTACCCATGTAAAATACCCCATAAATTGTAATTGGCATTAACAACAAGATTTCCATTTCCAATCCGATTATGGGTCATCCAAAACCCCACGGTTTTGGGTTAATCACACAAAACCCTTCTCTTAATTGGCACTTGACACATTGTAATCATGATGACACAATGAAGATAATGGGGTCTCTTTTTTTTTAGCATGGGAGAAATGATGGGGACCATAATTTTCTAAGGGGGAAGGATTGATCTGAATCTTAGGGGGGATTAAAGTCTAAGTTCAGATGTATAAGTCATAAATTCATATTTTTATGTAAAAGAGAACTTGATAGATATGTAATTGACGGATTCAAACCTAATCAAAATTTACTTCGTCAAAAAGACACCTTATAAAAAAGGAAATAGGAAGAGAGTGAAGGTTGGGAAGGAGAGCTCCCAAAATTGGTTGCATCACATGTAATGGTTATTCTTAATGGAATCCTTCTTCCCCAACTCTCTTTCTTTCTCATATTTTTGTGGTGTATTCAGTTAATGGATTTTCATCAATATTCTTATGGTTAATTTCATGGAATATTTGTATCTTTTCTCTCATCCTCTCTCAGCATTCAAGCCTTCCAGATCTTATCCCTCAAGATGTGGATCAATCTACCATGTATGAACTCATGTAGTATTTTTCATACTTCTAGGGTGACTCCCTATGGGATTTATTATAACAAGGCCTTAATAATGGTTTAGGACCCTATGCAATCCACGAGCTTTAAAAGCATTAGTTTGGCCATAAGTTATTATTTTTCATCCTAAACAATAAGTTGGTCCATGAGAGTCATTCATCTTGTGATCAAACCTCGAAATTGCACATATACGTATCTATCATGCCAAAAAAGTCCTTCTCCAATATGTGTGTAATGGTCTAAGGCATTGTGCATATGATCTGAAAATAGAAGGCTGACTTGTTATGCTATGCAAGCACCCTCTACTTCATAAAAATAAACTTTACAGGACCTTGCTTCATGTGTATAAATATGCAAAATAAACTTATGTTTTAGTTCATGTATCTTCTTGTAAATGTTTATGTGTGGCGAATTATTCTTTTAGATGGTTAAATATGTACTTTAAACAAATACACAACAACACAACTTGCATCAAATAAACCATCAAACTCACAACAATCACAACATAATAAAGGAGTTCACCCCCCTCTGGGCTACATCTCCTTGAGCCTCCATGAATGGACTTGGCTCTCTGGGATTAATTTGTCAAAAGTTATTTTACAAGCTGCTGCTCAACTCCAATGGAAAAATAGACTGCACCATTGATATCAGAACACATAAAATCCCCAAAAATGACTAATAAAACTCTGAAAACGGATCATGGCTCATCCGGGCATGACCTCTTCTACATGTGGCCATAAGCTTCCTTGAGCTTCTCTTTGGAAAAAACACCTGTAAAAGTCCTCAAAAGCCTCTGAAACCTGTCCCAATGTGTTCAGAGCATATCAGTTAGCCAAAAATGATTATTCAATCACAGAAAACAAACATAGGCTCACCAAACCATGTCCTCCATCAATGAGGCCTTCAAGCTCCCTAGAGCTTGCTGAAACTTCAATGGTGAAAAAATTGTAGAAGAAGTCTTCAAATGGCCTTGAAAACAGCACCAATGGATCCAGCACGTCCAAAAACCCCTAGCTGGGCTTTTACGGCACCTCAATCGGCCAAATGATGAAGAAGTTAGGCCTCCTCCATTTTCCTCCTTCAAGCTTGCTGAAACTGGTTCGCCAAAACGCACCTCTGTGTGCATGAACCAAGAACACGCTCCCAAAACGTGTTAAAACCCAGCACCGGGTGCAACCGCGCCAATGGTGCAAACTGTAGAACGGTTAGGGTGCCTCCAGCCCCTAACCGCCTAGCTCCTGGGCGTATAAGGGTCATGTGACCTCACGCTTTGATAAAAAGTGGTTAGAACCATTTTACCGTTCCCCGCGCTCCACACATGGTCACATGGAATAGTGTAAAGAACCACGGGCTAGGTTCAAAAATCCACACACATATATAATGGTCGGGCTATGGTTCAAACCCCCACGCAAACATTACAACCGCGCACCATATAATATATATGGTATTACAAACTTTGGTTCGTGCATTTAAATCCGCGCGCATATATTATATATATATGGTTCTATCGTGTGGAATGAAACCACGGGTCGGGGCTAAGCCCCGACCCGCCCCCTTTTCCGTGTAACACAATATTCAACCATAAATATAATAAAATCCATATCCATTATAAGGAACAAATGGCGGCAAGTTGGTTATTGGAGTTTGTAAAGGCACTATGTGGAGGAGAGGTCCGGGGGTCGAACCCCGCGGCCTCCAACATTTTGTATATAGAACTCCTTAGCCAACCAGTGAGTGACATGTGGTGCCCTTGGATTGGGCCACGTGTCCTCCTATTATTGGCCACCCAAGGACACGTGTCAACATTTAACTTGTCAACAATTGACCAATCAGCCTCTGCCACGTCACCATCGACACGTCATCCGACACGTAGGCTGCTGACGTCATCATGGGCCACGTGTCACCCTTCTAGTGGTGACACGTGTCACCTCCAAATTGGTCCAATCGTACGCCCAAAAAGACAAATCTGCCTGACATGTATCATCACCTGGAGCCGCCACGTGTCCTGTATGGACCTGCCACGTGTCTTGTACAGACTGTACAGACTGGTACAATCAGCATCAAATTTTTTGCCTGTTTGGCTTGACGAACAGATCGCGATATCTTCTTCATACGGACTCCATTTGAGAAAGTAAATATACCACCAGAATCAGGAAGACGAGATAGACGCAATGGCACTGTTTTCGTCGCATTTCGAGCACTTTGAAAATTGAGCAAAATTTGATCCCCTGATCCAGATTTTGATCACACCTTCCCACTAAAAGGCTTTTGGACCCACAAAAGCTTATCTGTCTGCTTTCAAGTTATATCAAAATCTTTTCGACAATCACCTGAATACTTTGACATGCCGTGCACTGCAACTGACTATGTCCTTCAACCACTGCTCTCTGGCTGCTGCTGACC
>WSFP011448542.1:0-19938 GCA_009831015.1 Picea engelmannii | reverse complement strand
CCATAACTGTGGGTTGACCTGGAAATGAGTGCCAATTAAGAATATGATTCTTAATTAAAATATATTGAAAGAAGAACCAAGTTCACCCAATAAACTTACAGGATAATAGTAAAAGAAGAATTTTGTTATTAAAATAACATAGTTGTTAATAAATGAAAGGGTGTGATGGTTCATTATTAAAATACACAATGGTTAAAATGTCATACCTTTTGGGATACTATATAAACATAAAGGTATGGTGAAAGAAAGGTGTCTTTGCAGTCAAGATCAAAAGAAAAATCATAGTCCAAGAAGGAAAGATGAAGATACTTATGAAGTGAGGGTGGAAGGATTCATATCCTTTACTAAGTAAAGTGTGAAAACATGGGAGTTGGTGCTTCCTAGGGTTGGTTCCCTAAAACAAGGGAGTTGGTGATTCCTAGGGTTGGTTCTTTGAAGAAGGGGATTTGTGTCTCCAAGATTTGGTTCTCTAAAGAGGTTTGGTGTCCTTCACAAACACAATATTATTCTTTATAAACATTGTAATGCTTGTTGAAGTATACTTATATAATTGATTTTTTAAATACAAAGTCCATTGTTGATCAATAGTGATTATAATTAGAATAACAAATTAATTGCTAATTGTTTAAAAAGGTAATACTGATTCACCCACCCTCTCAGTATTTCCAACAATTCGTATCATAGTGAGTGCCTTCAACACAGTCTAATAAATGGAAGGTAGATCCTGAAATGAATGGATCATCAAGAGGGAATGTCTTCGAACAAAGCACCATTGTTTAAGGGAGATGATTATGCTTTTTGGAAAATAAGAATTAAAAGCTACATGTTGGCTCTTTGCTTTTATGTTTGGCAATATGTATTAGATGGTTACATTGCACCAACTACTCCACCCACAGATACTGCAGGAAAGAAGACTTGCAATGACAACTCAAGAGAAGTCAATGCCATTGTAGGAGGATTAAAAAATCCTATATTTGTGCAGGTAATGCATTGTAAGTCAACTAAAGAGATATGGGACAAACTAGAGGTTATATGTGAAGGATATAGAAAAGTCAAGGAAGCCAAACTACAAATCTACATAGATTAATTTGAAAATATGAAGATGAAATAAGAAGAGAACATTGTTGAATACCTTCATAGGGTAGATGAGGTAGTTAACTCAATCAAATCATCATGAGAAGAACTTTCAGACAAACCTATTGTAAAAAATATCTTAAGTTCATTGCCTATGAGGTATAATGCCAAGATTTCCACAATTGAAGATAGACCAAAACTTGAAAAAATCACAATAGATCAGCTCCATGGAATTCTTACAGTATATGAGATGAGAACATGGAACGAAAAAACATCAAAAAAATAAACAACATTTAAGGCATCTAAATCAAAGAAGAAACAAGAACATATGTCTAATGAAGATCAGTCAGACATATCAGATGTAGAAGAGGCCACTTTATAAAGAGACTCTAGAAAGGATTTGGAAAATATAAAGGAAAGTTACCCTTAAAAGGTTTCAACTATGGCAGAATTAGACACTTTTCTAACAAATGTCCCTATCCCAAGCAGGGGGATGATGATGATGAAGAAGCCCACAATAAGAAAGACCAATACAAGAAGAAAATTTATAAGAAAAAGAAAAACTTCTACTCCAAAGAAGACATCAACTCTTCAGACATGAGTGAATATGAAGATTCAAATCTTCTATTTATGGGAATGAACACTCAAAATAATAATATAGATAATGAAGAAAAATATAAAAGTGATGGTGAAGTAGATCTAGAAGCATAACTGATTAGTGCTCTGGAGGAACTAAGAAAGTATAAAAATAAGAACAAGATACTTAGGGAACAAATTCAATAATTTGAAGAATCACATCAATCAAGAGAAATAGATGCATCAAGA
Source organism: Picea engelmannii (assembly GCA_009831015.1). Lineage (NCBI taxonomy): Eukaryota > Viridiplantae > Streptophyta > Pinopsida > Pinales > Pinaceae > Picea > Picea engelmannii. The sequence goes on along the minus strand of WSFP011448542.1, from coordinate 18,039 downwards.
ACCATAAATGATTCAGAGAAGATCTTTAGTGATTTGAAGTACTAGATCCTGGAAGCTAAAGTAATTGAAGAAGTCTTTTTAAAACAACTCAATGATAGATAAAAAGTATGTGAGAAGCTAGAAGATAAGATTGAGTTGCTAAAAGGTGAATTTGAAAAATAAAATAAGGGATCAAAATTTGAAAATAGTTCAAAAATATTGGATGAAATTCTAAGTAGTCATAGGTCGCAAAACAACAAGACTGGTTTGAGATACACCCAAGACTCACCCTCTACATCACAAGGATAAGTCAAAAGGCCAATCAATTACGCAGATGCTCTAAAAGGATCCTTAAGAAGAGAAGATAATAAGGAAAAGATGATACCATTGAAAACTATTCCACATAAACAGAAATCAACACTCCCTACTAAAGTAAAAGTTGACGAGAAGAATACAATCACCAGAAGGAATCCCCCTAATAAATATCTATTTATTGGATATCATTACTCTTGCAATAATTTTGGACATAAGGCAATACACGCAAAGTTTATGGACAATACAATCATAGAAATGTCCAAAGATATAAGAATAATAAGTACAATACAAAGAAGAGACACTATAAATCATTTTCTCTTTTGCAAAACTTCAATATTGAATGCCAAAAATGCAAAAATTATGGCCATAAGGCTAGTGAATGTAGATTTCCAAAACATTCCATGAAGGAAAGTATATCCAACATTAAGGAAAATTATAAGAATATATGGAGAAGAAAAACTAAAGTACAAAGGAAGAAAAATGGTGAAGATATTGCACCTAAATTTGATAAAATTGACAATAGGAGTATGATGGATGAAGTGTTTGATAACGGATATGAAAATGAGAGTTATGCATATAAAGTAGATCAAGCTCAAGACAAGAAAACTCCTAAAGAAAAATATGACACAATTACAAAACTTGATAATGTCATGCAAGTAGATTATCCATTACCCAACAAATGGAAAATGAAAAAAGAAAATTCTCAAAACAAGGTTAAAGAAGCTTCTGGTGCACAAAAAAATGATGAGGATGATGAACCTTCAATAGGAGATCAATCAGAAGAATTAAGCGATGATGATCTTGGAAATTTTCAAACACTATTTTGATGATCTACTAAAACTTATCCTCAAAAAAAAAATATAAACAAAAGAAAGGAAGGAGGAATTAGGGAAGACTTAAGATTGTTCCTATTGATACCCCTATGAGTATTGAAGCACAAAAAAATGAAGAGGCTCTTGGAATACAAATGAATGAATAGATAACTAGCATCATTTAAAACAACATGGTTTGATGGTATAACTCTATGCAAGATGTGACATGGTTTGTTGTAGACCTCCATCTGCCTAGGAACAATGCCGGTTATGTATTCTCTCAACGAAGTTATGTGACTGGTTTATGAAGAACATTTGTCATGGTACATGGCTAGTACATATGTCCAAGGATATTTATAGGAAGAGCATACTATTCTTGATCAGTTGATCTATGTTCTAGTTGTGAATTGTTATTTGAAGAAGAAGAAAATTGCAGTGATAGAATATTGTTCATCTTGCAGAGAAGACAGGGGAAGTTATTCTTCTTCCCATGATTGGTTGTAGCAACATGATTCCATGGGGAGACATTCATAGACAAGGTGGGTATCACCTTAAGGGGAGTATCACCCTAAAATTAAACATCACTTTTTTTCATTTCTATCAAAGGGGGAGGTTTTACTTTGTTGCCATCAATTCCAAAGGGGGAGAATGCTGGACATGGTATTTTGTTGTTGGCATTGATTTCAAGAATATAAATATGATATTTTCATTATATGTCTTTGAGTTCCTAAATCTCAGGAGAGATAACATAGTAGGTTGTGCAGAAGACATAACATGAGGTCCAGAGGATTCTTGTATAAACCTAAAGCTCAGAAGAGATAGCCTTATGATTGGATAAAGACAATGCATAAAGGAGTGCATTGGCACAAAGCTTAGAAGGAAGAACATTAATAGAAGCTCATAAGAGATGGCACATTTGAAGTAACACAAGAGACAAAGTTATGCAAGTAAAGAAATCCTTTTGTAAAGGATCAAGTTATAAGAGCCATTCATTCTTAGTTCGGGACAATCCAGGATCGTTAGATCAAGGTGAAGTCAGAGGTTGGGAAGGATTGAATATCAACCATTGGATTAACATTATGGACCGTTGGATCAAGTAGTGGATAAATTACTTCGACACTTTTCCACTTCACCACTTCACGTGATTACTGGAGACAAGGAAGAATCCATGAAATTCCAAAGTCATGAAATAGTTCCTACCATTGATTAGGAAGGAGCTTCAGATGATTTCCCAACCATTAGATCAAGATTTGATCTAGAGTTAATCATTGACTGTCGATCTGGAATGGAAATGTTGAACCGTCATATCAAACTAAAGGAACGAAGGTGGTCAACTCCGGAGTGAACCACTTCGGTGAAAAGGAGTCTGAAACATGTAAGTTTACATGAAGTTGAAAGCCCCGAAGTCATGAATTCCCATCGATTGTTGGATTAGAGGAAGAGTAGGGAAATCTAGTCAACCATTGATATGGAATGAATATTGAAACCGCCAGATCATGTTGAAAGGAAGAAGGTGGTCAACTCTAGCATTGACCTACTCCAATGATAAGAGGCTCAGTTAAACAAATAAATCTCGAACTCCAGAGCCCTGAAGTTAATAGAAGTCTTCAATCAAGAAAAGGAAATATCTACGATGATAGATCTATTCGGCACTTCGGAAATTCAGGAGTATTAGATCAAAGTCTCAAAAGTGTCATATTCCCGAAGCAATGACAACCGTTAGATCAATAAGAAACTTCATATGAACCTATGACTATTAGATCTAGGAGGAAGACATGTGACACATCAGTAGGCCCATGTGAGAAAGACCATCTCAACAATAGATGACATGTGGCCTAATCAGATGATGAAAAGTGTCAAAATACATATGGCACATAAGGTCTGTGAAAGTCACAAATCAAGGTGACATGTGGCAACCACTCAGCCAATGCCACATCAACAGTGATGTCAGAAAGCCACATCACTCCAAGACTACATCCTCTAGGGATGTCAATCCTCTCCTACTAGCAAATATACCCGAAGCTTCGAAGGTAGAATTCATGAACTAATGTTTGGCCATTGATCTAAGATCCTACAAAATATTTCTTGATTGTCCGATCAAGTATAGTTGAAGGATAGAGTAAGCGTGAATCACGAAGTAACGCTAACCATTGGTCTACTTCGGGAGCATTCTCGATCGTTGATCAAGCATAGTGGAAGGATAGTTTAAGAGGAGGTGTTAACCAACAGCAAGTGGTAACTACCATTCTGTGACTTATTCGGTAGGTAAACCTCTGGAGGAATTTCTCTACTATAGTTTCTTGGAGCCACAAATAACCGAAGTCCCGGAGTGAATGAGAACCATTCAACTCAACTCTTGATTAAGTCATGATTGTCTATTTTTTTTTAATCCTATGGATAAGCCAGGATCATCCATCCAACGAAACATTAAATATTGACCATCTGATCTACTAGTGAATACAGTATACGCACTTTGGAAAAATTTACTCCAGGAGGGTTGGAAGACTGCAAAGGACAAAGCCCTGAAGGAGAAAGTACCATAGAACTTGGTTCTAGCACCGATAGCTTGATAAGGTAAAGAACCTAATAAGGAGTGTAAAGGACCTAGAAGTAAATAATCCCTTAGACATTTGAATAAGGTCCCATGTAGAATAATAAGGGCAAAAAGAGAAAAGTGCTAACATAGTAACGTGTGAAATGGATAATCCCATGGTCACAAAGGGAAGTGGATTGAAGGAAGTGCATATCTGCAGAATTTGAATATGGAAATAAAAAATCCATATTAAATCACATACAGGGATAAGCACATGGATCTAGCCACTGATTGCATGTAGAGGAGAAAAGGTTTAGTGCCTTTAGATTTAGTGCTTGAGGAATGTTACACCAATATAGGTTGTTAGAGCTCTGTGTCAGGGACAAAGTTAAGCCTGAATGAACTGCAGAGGTCCTTGGACACCTCATTGTGGATTTGATGTGCAATTAGTCAAATTAGAGGTTCCCATAAGTGTGGGTTGACCTGGAAACCAACACCAATTAAGAATATGATTTTTAGTTAAAAGAGATTGAAAGAAGAACCAAATTCACCCAATAAACTTAAAGGATAATAGTAAAAGAAGAAATTTGTTATTAAAATAACATAGTTGTTAATAAATGAAAGGGTTTGATGGTTCATTATTAAAATAAACAATGGTTCAAATGTCATACCTTTTGGGATACTATATAAACAAAAAGGTATGGTGAAAGAAAGGTGTCCTTGAAGTCCAGATCATAAGTTTAAAAGAAAAAGCAAAGTCCAAGAAGAAAATCTGAAGATACTTATGCAGTGAGGGTGGAAGGGAGGAGCAAGGAAGGATTCATATCCTTTACTAAGTAAAGTGTGAAAATAAGGGAGTTGGTGCTTCCTAGGATTGGTGCCCTAAAAATAAGGGAGTTGGTTCCCTAAAACAAGGGAGTTGGTGCTTCCTAGGTTTGGTGCCCTGAAGAAGGGGATTTGTGTCTCCAATATTTGGTGCTCTAAAGACGATTGGTGTCCTTCATGAACACAAGATTATTCTTTATAAACTTTGTAATACTTGTTGAAGTATACTTATATAATTGATTGTTTAAATACAAAGTCCAATGTTGATCAATAGTGATGATAATTAGAATAGCAAATTAATTAATAATTGTTTAAAAATGTAATATTGATTCACCCCCCCTCTAAGTATTTCCAACACTTCTAATCCTAAAAGGAACAAGGAATGTTTATTGTGGTTGATCTTGACCATAAGATATTTCGGGAATTTATTTTGGGAAAGACTCATTCGGGAAGTCTCATAGTAGTTGGGCATTTTGAAGAGGTGAGTACGAACGTAGGGATTTTATTAACTGAGGTGCACCTTTAAACCCAAAATGGATATGGGTCTTCAGGTCAAACATATATTATCCTTCAAATCTATTGGAATCAGGTGACCTTGTTAAAAGAGCCATTCAACTTAAAAAACCACTAAATATATGGACCATTGATTCGTGTGAATTCTCAACCATCTGATTTACCAGACGTGCAAGTCTACTAGAAGAGGTAAAGGAAGAGGGGAGGGAACCCACTCCTCTTGTATCCAATAAATAAGTGACAGGTGGAGACTTTTCATTGGGTACAAATCAATGAGGGTGGATGAATGAGTGTATGCCATGTGTCAGTCAATTAGTGGTGGGACCCACAATTATCAATGGAAAGAGTCAAGAGAAAGAGACTAAGTGTTAAGATTTAATCTCAACTGTTCATTGGGGTATCGAGACTAAATATTGATCTTACAATGGAGATTGGATTTAGGGAAAACCACAAGGCACCTTAAAATGACAGTTCGATGGAAATAGCCCGATAATGTTGTGGGAAGTGCATCTTTCGATAGTTTTGCAGTAAGTGCATATTTTGATTGTGTTGTAGGAAGTGCATCATTTGATAGTGTTGTGAGAAGTGTATATTCTGGTAGTGTTGTGGAACGAGGAGTTGAAACAGTGAGTCTGATAGCTTTGCGAGATTCAAAATTTGGAAGGAGCCCTGAGCACATGTTGATGGGAAAATTTTACTTGCCATCAACTGGAAGAATGGATCCGGTCCAGGGTTGTCTAAATAACCCAAGCCATTTGGTGTAACCTATTCTAACGGGTTAATGGCTCCATTAGCCAACTAGGGTCCTAAAGATAGCAAACTGAAATCAACTAACTAAAGAAAAGATTCTAACAATCGACACAATAATTACAAATATTTATCTAAGAATGTGAATATACAAATGATTATGATCAGTTTATATATAGTTTACAAGGTTTGCATGAAATCTTACGAAAATGATTGTTTGATAAAGTTTCTGAATCAAATATGAACAACATTTTTTTTTTTTAAAGATATTAAACAAATAAATATTAAATGAATACGATTGAAACAATGATACATAAATAGTCAAAGATAATTTATGCAATCATCATTTCATTGATAATTATTTTAACTAAATAACACACAAACTAACCTGTAGCTAATCAACAAAACTGGTATTATCTTTCTATGTTGTCTGAGCTCCTTCTTGTCCTGCTTGTGAGGAAAACCTATGACAGAAAAATACTAGTACTTCCAGAACAAATTCAAAGAAGTGTTTGATGTGTTGGAGTGAGAATATAGCAACAGAATGATGACTGATTAAAAATCATGTGATGTTATGATAATCAATAACTAAGAACGAGAGAAAACTCAATTCTAAGTATTGATTTTATCCATCATTTAACATTAGGAATAAATTCAATAATAATCAAATAACAAATTGATCACACATACAGAATGGAATAACAAATTATGGACAACATATAACATTTAACAGTATGAAAACACCATATGATGACAAGCTAAAGCTAAAATCAACCATAATAACATTCTCATAATACAACAGTAATGGAATAAGAATCACACAAGTCTAAAGACAAAAATGAATTGCTTTCCCATATTCTTTCTCAAAATCACATGCCCATACTGTAGTCCTGAAAGAATTTTTTGGATAATAGACTCTTAAAGATGGAAAAAATTAATTAATACATAAATGATAGCAATCAACCATGTATTGATAAAAAAGACTAAAGCTAATTTAAATCAATGCATAATCAATTATTAAAAGAATATGAAGATATTATAATGAACATAAACCACTTTACTCACAGGACAAAAGCCATTAAACAACTTGGAATTCCATATTCTTCTTTGAAAATACTCGTCCATTCTCTCAAAGATTACAACCATCCGTTACTCTATTTGAAAAGAAGAATTTTTTTTAAAATAAATAATATACAAAAGAGAAAAGATAAAAATCCTCTTCTCCAATTCTTGGATCTTTTGGCTATGAAATTTCTCAAATATTTATACAATGAGTGAACAGTCTGGGCGTCACTAATAATTCCGCCACCTGAAATTTTCCTCGTAAAGATACAGAAATATCTCTCAAATCATGCAATTTTTTGGGGAAAATATCTATGCAGAAGGTAAACGGGTCCATTTGGGAAATGGGTTTTCAACCGTTTCTTCAAATTCCTCACTGTTTGGCTGCAATTAGTCCTAACAAATTGTCTGTTTGATCTTGACGCCTTTCTAAATTTTATCTGTTGTTGCTCATAACTGTTTTTGTAGCAATCCAATATTATTTTTGGATCAATCATCTTGAACATATTTGGATAATAAAATCAAGCCATGATCAGATCTGTATCAAATATTTGATAATAGAAACCTGTGAAACAAAAATAAACCTAAATTAATAACCTAAAAATTGTGAATAACACAAAATCTAGAACAATAAAATAAAAGATGAATTTAAACTAACTATAAATTCTAAACAAACATTGTTTATAATTTCCTTTCAAATATGATCTTAAAATTCTAGAATCTTCAAGTTAATGGAGAAGAGAAAAATATTAATTTTGGTTTTTTACAAAATCAAACAAATGATAGATAATTGTTTTTTGTTATTATTATTTTTATTTTGAAATGAGATACAAAAAGAATTTAATTAATTAATATCACCAAATGATTTTATGAAAATGAGAAACCAACCAAGATATTATTTGATGAAGTATTAAACACATTATTCAAAATAGTCAAACTTGCTAATGAGGGAAAGAAATAACACATAATCATAATTTAAACGAAAGTAAACAGTTGATAAAAATTAACGTTTTTGTTTAAATTGAGATTTCTATGCTCGTTTCTAAATTTTGACATATACTCTTGTAATGAATGTCTCATACTATAATGAATGTCTCAAGTTTGTCTCAAATCAAGCCAAGGTATGAAACTATTTGAAAATGTTGATTTTGTAGCTCATCATAATTATCAAGATTGTAATGGGGGTCCTTTAAATTTTGTAAAAATTTAGGGGGAGTTGTTGGGGCCCAACAACATGCTAAGTTGACATCCTTATAGTGTGATATTGATGGAGAGAGTCTAAAAGTATTGCAGGTTGTGGATTTTGTGTAAACCATGAGGCATTTTAAACTGACATTACAATGAGGATTTTCTAAAAGGGGTGATTTCTATAGCCTTGCGGGATTTGAAAGTTTGACGGCCTGTGTCTGAAGGTTTCGTAGCAAGTTCAAGGCTAATTCCCTTCGGCCCTATGAGGGATTAGGTTCATATCAACTAGATGATTAGAGTAGGTCCATGTGGATGCCATGTGGGTATGATGTTTTCACCTAAGGCTAATGCCTAAGAACTTCTAGAGGGCATAACTTCTTGTCCAGAACTCAGAATTGGGAATAAATATAGTTGTTGGAAATATCTTGAGTAGAAGAATTGATCTGTGAGATTAGAAATAGAGTTAGAAATAAGTTTAAGAAATATGATTTTGGAAATTTTCATACATCCCACCATCTTGATGAATCTTAGGGGGTCTAGTGTGTTTCATAGTGGTATCAAAGAAGTGTTTCAAACACTAGACTTGAATGAGATAAAGATCAAACACAAAGTTTTATATGCCAAAGGATATGACGAGTCTATTGAAAATGTTCTAAATTTATTTGTTTACATATCAGCTGCACAAGCTTCTTGAAAAGAAGGACAACATATTCATTTTTAGAATTTTTATATAGTAGATAATTTTTTCTTTTACCTTGGGTAAACTATTCCTATGAGAAATTTGATTATGCTAATGGTCACTGACAACATATTTTGAGTGCAAATGACCATAGGGACAGAGTCCTTATTTTGGACTATTGTAGGTCAATGAGAACCTTATAAAGGCCTAGTAATTGCATTCCTTTCAATTATATGATTAGATAACAATGACCTATTGTTTCAACACTTAAAAGACACAATGTTGGGCATAAGCCCATTTTGGGGAAAAGGCATGATGTGGAGGAGAGAAAGTTGGAAGAAAATCATGTGAGGTGCACATGCAAGAAGAAGGGAAAGAAAGACAACTGGCAGAAAAGCAGCGGAAGAAAGCGCACATGCAGAGGAGAAAAGAGTGCAAGGCCAACATGCATGAAGGCCTAACTAAGTTAGGGTTTTGGTAAGAGAATGTAACGACTTATGAGCCAATAATAGATATAAATAGACACCTGGGAGGTCTAGGGGTGGGTTCGATGTCTTGGATGGTTGTTATGAGTTACTCTCATGAGATTGAGTAAGAGGTCTATAACACAAATATGATTTGATACCTTTTTGTAAGCTGTTGAGCTATGGGAGGGAAAAGTGACTAGACCTTGAGGGTTAGATCATAGGCTGAGGAGCCTGATGTGATCTAGTTAGCCTCGTAAAAGTTGTGGAGTCTGGTTTGTGACTGTATGAATGGAGTTGTAGTGCACGCGATGCCATGCATGACATAACCATAATAAAAGATCCTTAGAGACAAATGTTTGTGGACGTAGCTTAGGAGGGGGTGAACCATGGTAAATCATGTGTTGTGTGGAATGATTATTGTTTATATCTTTGTTGTTAATGGTTAAATATTAGATGAATGATTTGATGAAGTAGTTAGATATCTTGATTTTCATGCATGTATAAGGAACAGGAGAATAACTAAGATCGGTGAATGACATAATATTGCTTAATAATTAAATAGAACTCTTAGTGTGCACTAACAAATCCCCATTTAATCCTGGACTACATGGACTTGAGTATTGTAGTCACCCATTAAGACTATCTCGAGTGAGACTGCGCAGTGCACCCTATGTACTGCATTTCCTTTTGGTTTACCAGGAGGATCGATAGTTTTAGAGGATTTGTTCGAAACCTAGTAGACCTGAACCTGTGTCAATCATGTTAAAGGTATAACTTAGAGATAAACAAACCAACAAATGGTTCCATTACCGGTTGGAACAAAATAGGATTGAGGGGATGTGATCTGTTGAATATATGTTAAAAGAATGTAAGATCTACGGAAGGCAGGTCAAAACAATACCTAATCGAACGATAAGAAGGCAAGAAGAATGCGCCGCTAGAAGGGGATGTTGATACCATGGAATCCCACAAAAGCAGAGATTGAAAGCTGGCTGAAGACAAAGGAGCTAGAGTTTTCATAGAAATATAACATAAACTCTAGAGTAAAACCATGCAAATACCTTGAGAAGTATGTGTTTACTGATCTGCATGAAATCTTTTTATGTGATTTTCCCCACTTATTGTAGGAGTGGATATCAAGGCTGAAGGATAACCATGCAAAAAACTAGATCCGATAGTTAGAGTGGACCTCAGTCCAGATCGCACAGTTACAGTAGGTGAATAACAAATTCACCCTCGCAGTAGATTTTTGGCTTGACAATATTGTAGCAAGATTTATAACAAAATTTGCAGTAGATACAGCGAAGTCGTACAGCGCTGTAGAGAAAGAGTTTCTACATGGGCCTCGAGGAAGGTATATTCAATCGTTGTATACTTCTATTAAGATATTTCTCTATAAAAAAGGTGTAATGACAATGGAATCAGACAACTAAACTTCCCTGCGTGCATGGGGGAAGGGGGGAAGCACTGACATAAAAATGAGAAATGGAAGGAGAAATGGATAAAGGAAAGAAGGAGGAAGCCTTGGACCCAATCATGATGGATGACGATGAGATCAAGTAGGTCATGGCGACAAATAGAAAGAAGTGCAGTGGAGTACCCTAACAATACAAGCTGAACACCAAGAAGAAAGTCGTAGCCACGAGGGAAGGCTTGAAAAATGATGAAGAGGAGGTAGAGGATCTCTAGGTTGTGGAGCATATTGATGAAATCTTGTGCATGACATATGAGTGGAAGATGAGAGGTCCAAGAGCGGGAATAGAAGGCACCAATCCTATCCATATTAATGTCAATGTGGAACCCATAAAACCATGTGCGAATAACACACCAAAAAGAACACCACCTTTTAGACAACCAAACTTCGGGAGAAGGAAGAGAATATGAAGTACATCTACACAAGGAACAAAAGCTAGGGGATCCATTTCAGGGAGCATTAGTTAAGTGTCTACACTGTGCGGAGGTAACAATTCAACATTCAGGATGGCAGGACATGATCCCACCATTAAATTACCAAAATTTCAAGGAGAGGCAACAAAAGACCCTGAGAAACACTTGTTCATTTGTGCAAAGATCTGGGAAGCAAAAAAAATCATTGATGAATAGAATAAACTTGCGCATCTAGCCATCACGCTAAGAGACCACGCACTAGACTGGTACATGAGTCTAGACGTAAACAATGCACCTGGGATGATAAGGACACTGACAGACATTAAGAAATTACTGATTAATGAGTTCGAGAAACAGAGCTCAGAGGATCAATACATGAATGAGATGATAGAAATCCAACATAAACCAGGAGAATCTGTTTGGGAAATTGACTAGCGATTTAAACATCTGAAAGGAAAATTGAGGTATGCCATGACTAACATGCAACATCGACATCTGTTTGTGAATTCTTTGTTACCACTCCTGAAATACCCACTCAGACAACATAAATTCCAATCTCGAGAAGAGGCTCTACAAGCAGCCTTTCAAATGGAGGAGGATCAATACCACAAGACAGATCGATCTATAGAGGAGTTGAAGGAGGATTTGAAGAATCTTACCTTCCAATTCAATCAAAATAAGGGAAAGGACAAGCACTAAGTTGTTTGGTGTACCACATGTAGAAAAAAAGGGCACCATAAGAATGAATGTCCAACATTCGTGTAGTATATGGCAACAGGGATGCCAAATCCATTATCAACAAGAGGACGCTGGTGTGGAATTTTTAAGACACACAAGCATGATCCATATCATCATCCTATGATGCAGAAATAATAGACAATACCAAATAATGCATACTACACATTTTGCAAATCAGTAGGCCACGATGACAAAGACTGCAAAACCATGGATCTGATGAGGGAAAGGACGTTAGACACATATATGGTGCAAGCTGAAATGATGATAGGTCAATCTGCACCTCAGTTTAATTAGGCACCACCACAGTATAATATTGTTCCACAACCATACAACAACGCACAACCATAGTATAACACTACACCTCCCCAGTATAACCATGAACAGTATAATCAGATACCGCAATACAATACACCATGCACAGATCGTGCTGGGTACAGAGGGGGAGGAAGAGGTAGAGGAGGCTTTGGATGTGGAAGAGGTCCAGTAGTGTGCCATAAATTCCAACAACCATGGAACTATGGAAGAGAATTCCCTCTGCCACCTACGACATGCATATATTGTCGTGCAGCAGATCACGATACAGAGGATTGCACCACACTGTTGAGGAAGATGCAGGAGAAACAAAATCAAAACAATCAGAACATATAGTGGATCTCTACAGAATCTAGAGAAGATGGCACAAACATCAACATAGTGACACATGGAGGTGCTAAAACATGAGATGATGCAGCTAAATAGGAACCAATACATCACCAGTGGATTAACAAAAATACTAAGCCACCCAAAAGATTTGATGCAGAAAAGGAGAAGGAGACCTTTGAGGAGGCCAGACAAGAATTTCTCAAGCAGAATGTTTCATCTACATATACCACACAACATACCCAAGATGTCCTAATGTATGAAATTCCATCAGCATTGGACCATACCAGTGAAGTCCACCCGAGAAACCAAGTAAGTTGTATTAAAACTTTCTTGCAATCCTGTATTCAAGCATTTAAGGATCCATCATCTGTTATAGTATTAAAGAATCTATTAAATAGATGTATCACAAATTCTAAGGGAAATTTAGAACAGAGGATATTCAATCACCTCCATTCCATAAGGAGAACCAACAGAGAGTTTAGATTGAATGCCAACATCATAGATTTTAACATGGGAGTTGTGATGTTAGATTTGGGATCTGTAGTGAATGTATTTCCCAAAAAGACATGGCAGTGCATGGGAGAACCTACCTTAGGATACTCACCAATCCAACTAAAGTTAGAAAACCAACACATAGTTCTACCAATAGGGAGGCTAAAAGGAGTGACAGTATATCTGGATGGAGTGCACACTAAGGCAGACTTTGAAGTGATCAAAATCGTGGATGGCACAACACCATATCCATCATTACTGGGATTGGATTGGGTGTTTGAAAACCAGACGATAATCAACCTTAAGACTAGGAAGATGACATTTGAGTTAGGTGAATATAGGTTTATCATGCCTCTAGATCCATCAGAAGCTGAAATATTTGTGGAACCAACATGTTTAGACCTGGAGGAAATTAACCAGTTGTACCAAACCACCGCGCGCTTAAAATATTACATCAATCCAACTGTTGATGGTATACTTAGTTGGATAAGTATCACATCATGTGATTTCGACTTAGACATGGGTCTGAAGAATTGGCAGCAGCGCCTGCATGAGGTCTCAACCAAAATATGCGCTCGAATAGACCACACAATAAGATGGGTTGGGACAGAAGCCATAGAACCTCCAAGTTTCCATGGAATCAACGACTTGGAAGAATTCCTAACAACATATGAAGATGAATTATCAGATAGTCAGAGATTGTTGGTTCTCTACATTGCACTTAAGGCTACACTTGCAAGATGGTGGGGCACACACATACCAATGTAAATGGTTACTGTGCATTAGGTTTGGTGCAGAACAAAGAAGCAACCAACAACAAAAATATGATGGGCATGGGGCACCAGCAAAACACTTAGATAAGTGTAGAGTTTTGTGGAAGATGAAACCCCTAGAAGAATGGCCTCATCATTTTGTACACACATTAGAGGGAATCCCAGCAAACTGGTATACAAACCAGGAACTGTGCAGAGGAACTACGAGCTGGGCAGTACTACAACAAAACTTTACAACCACTTTCTCATTTGAACATGAGAATCCCAACATAGATGCAACACTTAAGAAAATAAGAGGGGTGATAATCATTGAGGAACCATAAGTTGAACTCATGACAGAAGAACAACAAAAGAACAGACAGATAGTGAAAGAACTGATGTCATGTTACCATGTGCAGGAAGAAGCACCAGATGAAGACGATCCACAAAATATTTAGATTGAGGAAGTTGAAGGTGAAAGAGAAGTGGAAGGTCCACCTCTAGAATCAAAAGTAATTGTTGTTCCAATTAAGGTAAAGAAATTCAAAATTGGGAAAATTGAGAATCCCAAGATGGCCAACATTGGAGACTACTGGGACGAGCAAACAGTGGACATGATAACAAAATTACTGCGTGAGTACAATGAATTGTTCCCAACGACCTTTACAGAAATGAAAGGTATCACAGGAAAACTTGGAGAGATGAAGATCCCTATAAAGACAGAGGTTAGACCTATCAGACAGAGGCCTTACAGATTGAACCCCATCTACAAGTAGAAGGTCCGAGCAGAAATCGACAGAATGTTGGAAGTAGAAATCATAGAACCAATAGAAGAATCAGAATGGATAAGACCCATTGTAATTCAAGAGAAAAAGAAAGGAGGCATAAGAATCTACGTAGATCTGAGAAAGCTCAATGATTCTTTCCTACATGACCCCTTCCCTACACCCTTTACAGATGAAGTCCTAGAAAATGTGGGAGGCCAGGAAGCATACTCATTCACTGATGGATTCTTAGGTTACCACCAAATCAAGATAGAACCAGAAGATCAACACAAGACTACCTTTGCAATAGAATGGGGAACCTACCGGTACACAGTCATGCCTTTTGGACTGAAAAATGAACCAACAATTTTCTCTAGAGTAGTCATTGCTGCCTTCAAATAATTCATCCATCAGTTTCTAAAAGTATATTTGGATGACTAGATAGTGTACAGCCTATTGAAGGATCATGTAGAGGTGTTGAGGCTCATGTTGGAAAGATGCAGGCAATGCCAAATATCCTTGAACATTAAGAAATGTATATTTGGAACAACCTTCAAAATTCTATTAGGTCACATAGTATGAAGACAAGGTTTGATAGTGGATCCTGCAAAGATTGTGGTAATTGTGAACTCACCACCACCGAAATCAATGTGCCAACTGAGGGCCACATTAGGACATATAGGATATTACCGAAAATTTATCAAGGGGTATGCATAGATTATTACACCGATGGAGAAACTACTTAAGAAGGATACTAAATTCCAGTGGAATGAGAGCTGTCAGCAAGGATTGGACACCCTGAAGGAGAAGATGGTCACAACACCCATCCTAGTCTTTCTAGATTGGGAGAAGACATTCCATGTGCATGTAGATGCATCATCCATAGCCTTAGGAGCTATTATGGAGCAACCAAGAGCAGGGGATTTGGATCACCCCATAGAATTTGAAAGAAGAAAACTATCAGAATCCGAGCAGAACTACAACACCACAGAGCGATAAGGCTTGGAAATGGTGTATGCACTTCAAAATTTCAGGCATTACCTACTTGGTAAACATTTTAAGATGTTCACAGATCATTCAACCCTTAAGTACCTAGTCAAAAAGCCAGTGTTGGGGGGGAGAATCTATCGATGGTTACTCCTGTTTCAAGAATTTGACTTTGAAGGCATAGTGAAACCAGGGAAGCTAAATGCAGGACCTGATCACTTATCAAGGGTCACCAATTGTGAGGAGCCTACAAATTTAGAGGAACCTTCCTTGATGCACAATTATTTTCAGTTCAGATCGTAGATGATTATTTTGTTGACATTATTGAGTATTTAAGTACATGGACTAGCCCACATAAATTTAACACTACACATAAGAAGAATCTGGTTGTCTGAGCAGCTGACTACCAGTTGATTGCCGGGAACTTATACAAAATGGGGAAGAAAAAATCTTGAGAAGATGCGCACTAGAACATGAAAGGGATAGGATACTTGCAGAAGCCAATGAAGGAATAGTGGGAGGGCACTATGTAGGAAAAGCTACCGCATAGAAGGTACTGCGTGCATGATTATGATGACCAACTATTCATTGAGTTGCAAAGGAATACTGTAAAAAATGAGATGTTTTTCAAAGAGTTGGAAAACCAAACAGATAGGATGAGATGCCCTTATACCCACAAGTAACGCTACAAGTGTTTGAAAAATGGGCTATTGATTTTGTTGGGCCAATTCACCCACTCACACGAATATTAGGAGCATGATACATGACCACTATGAAGGAATACCTCTCATGATGGGAAAAGGTACCACCAGTTAAATATTGTAGCGCAGAGACAACATCACACTTCCTATTTGAACATGTGCTCACCAAATTTGGATGTCCAAGGATCCTGATGAGTGACCAAGGCACTCACTTTATCAACAACACTATCATATCTCCGAATAAATAATTTGAGGCCTACCATCATAAAATTATGCCATACCATCCTCAGTAAAATGGAACAGTGGAAGCCTTCAACAAGATCCTAGAGAATTCCCTAACTAATATTTGCAATGTCAACAGGGACGACTGAGATTCAAAGATACGAGTAGTATTATGGGCCTATAGAACTACCTGTAAGAAGATGACAAGGCATGCACCATTTATATTGGTGTATGGACAAGAGGCATTTATGCCATTAGAATTATTAGTACTAAGTCTGCGTGTCGCAACAATTACAAACATGACAGAATGAGGTGTAGTACAAGAAAGGTTATGTCGGCTGATGAGCATGGAAGAAGATAGGATTCTAGAAGGATTCCACCAAGAAGTAAAAAAAGCAAGGGAAAAAGTGTGGCATGACTGACATATAAAGAGAAAAAATTTCAAGGAAGGAAACCTAGTCCTACTGTATGAAAACAAGGTTTTTCAACATCCAAGAAAGTTCAGAATGCATTGGTTGGGACCATATGAGGTCAAGATTGTCACAGACGGAAGAGTTTTACAGCTGAAGGATTTGGAAGGGACAGAATTGAAGGGAATCATCAATGGGATTCAAATGAATATGTACAAGGATAGTCGAACACCAAAAACTTGATAGTTACTGTGCAGTAAAAAAAAAGAACAACAACAACACCGCACAGAAATTCGTGCACGTAGGTGAGAAAATTCGTGCAACAAGAAGGACAAGAGGATGCACACAATTCATGGAGTCATCACAACGAAATAAGAATATTGTGCTAGAAGCAAAGGGTATAGAATCCAAGGACTCCGCATGCCCAAAAAACCCAATGTGTCACAAAAAGGACCAAAGGTCGGACAATGCGGCAATTCTGAAAGTGACGGATGTAGGAGTCAGGCTCCAACTGGCAGCGATGGTTGGAATTGCGACAACTCGTACATAGAGGTAATGACTGTAGCATGACAGAAAGGGAAAAAATTCAAAACAAGATGCAAAGGACAATAGTTAACATGTACAATGGTACAACACGCAGGACACACCACCAAAAGTGAAAAAGGGGACACCTGTCAGTGAGAAACAATTGTCACTTCGTTGTCCCACTATAAAGACAGAAAAAGGGGGGCAAATCCAGTCATTGTGTCAATTGATAAGGAGAGAATGCAGAGCCAAGTGGAAGAGAGCTAGAGAGATAATTTGACCAAGCATTCACCGAGTTCACATATTTCTATCCTCGACCCCATCGAATTGTCACCGCCACTAGTTGGAGAGTCGAGCAGGGCAGATCGAAATTGATTGCGTGACAGACGCAAGGGAGAAAGAGACACCTGTAGTGGTGGATGTGGATGCAATTCACACACCAGAGTATGAAACAAACCCGGTGACAATAGAAGAGGAGAAAAACCCAACACAGGAGGCTGGGCAGATGGAGGACGACCCCGAAAGAACGGAGTATGATACTTCACGGGGGAAAGGGAAATGAAAGACTGAGTAGGCCATGGGCTTAGCGCCACAGAGCCATGAACTAGAGGTAGCACAGTTCATAGTACATGAGGGTGTACTAGAGGTGGGGCCCTCATCCCCACAAACCAAATGGAAGGGCAAAGATGAGAGAAGCGCACAAGGAGGGTCACAATCACAGGTAGAAGGGACCCTGGTTCTGCCAAAACTTTCGAGCAGAGTGCGAGTCGATGACGACATGGTCAGCGAAGTCAATGCC
>WSFP011448541.1:0-19938 GCA_009831015.1 Picea engelmannii | reverse complement strand
CAATCTATTTTTTCTTTGAAGAACAAAATAAAATGATAGGTTTGCTTGCAAAAAAAATGTAACTTAACAAAGATGAAACCCAATTTCAAGAGAATAATTTCATACAAATATGAAGAACTAATTTATATTGCACAATATTTAACCCCTTAATATCCCCATAGTTATTATAAATGTTGAACGGTCTCATGATGGGCAGATAATTGAATTATTTTACAAAGGAGAGCACAATCATTTGAAACCTCAACCTACAAGATGCCTTCCTAATGGTAGCACATAACACCCGAATGGATTGCATGTAATTGGGCGAGAGATGGAGACCCTAGAGATGAAAAAAAAAGAGTTCTTTGATGTGAATGCAGATCAATCTGGTCTAGGATTTTATGATGGTGAGGGTGTAAATAGATCATATGATTAAGATGATGACAAACCTGTTTCTAAGTGTAGGAAGAAAGGCAATAAAATAAAGGATTTTCTTGCTCTGGAAAGGTAAAACTACAAGCCTCGTGTTGTTGTGCAGACAAGCAATGCATATATTTTGGAAGATGGTTTTCATTGGTGGAAATACAAACAAAAAGTGGTTAAGGGAAACACTTACCCAAGGAGTTACTACAAGTGTACCAACTGTGCAATAGAAGGGTTTGATTCGAGTGCCCTACGACTACATATCACAAATTACCCACTTAACTCAAAAAATCACCTTCAAATTAGACAACGAGACAATGTCTCGACTACCAAAACACTAGATAACGATTTTGATTAGCAGATTCTTCACATGATTTTCCAAATTTGTGTGAACGTGAAAAAATAGATAATCAAGCCTCGTAATGCAATATTTGTATGTGGTAGTCACCATAAAGGAATGAACCTATGTAGGGTTTTCTCTGGAATGGGAAATCACACGAGAAAGCTCTAGATTTATGAGGGTTGGATAACCAAAAATGAGCACAACTAAGGGTTGTGTGAGTGTGAGGGGAGGTGCATGGGATTTCGACTAAGTGAATTGAGAAGAGAGTGAACAAGAGGATAGACAGACCTATGAACAATCATGCACATAGAAGATGACAGACTAACACACATGGGCACAGACTAACGCAGATGAGTGCAAATAACATTGAGGAAGGTAGAGGGACAAGCTTGCATGCAGAGGGGTGTTTTCTGCACACAAGAGGAAAGGAAATGCCAAGAGTAGATAATCATGGAGTTAACTTGCTCTGATACGATTTACAAGCGCAAAAAAATAACTCTACGCT
This sequence comes from Picea engelmannii, assembly GCA_009831015.1. Lineage (NCBI taxonomy): Eukaryota > Viridiplantae > Streptophyta > Pinopsida > Pinales > Pinaceae > Picea > Picea engelmannii. Next base: position 18,688 of record WSFP011448541.1, on the reverse strand, counting down.
TAATGATTTGCATTAACATGAGAGTTGCATAAATATAATACAAAATGATCATTGGTCTTCCCCTTCCGGGTGACTCTTCCAATCACCTATGACTCTTCATATTCCTGTTATTTACAATTTACCATGATATGAGTATTAGGTATTCAACAAAAAGTCAAGACAATGAACATCAAGTTTAATTCAGTTAATTTTTAAGGGTACATGATTAAGTCATTGCATGAAATATATTCATGTAAAGAGTCAAAGTCAAGATGAAATTAGTTGATGTAAAGAGCCAAAGCAATTTAAAAGTCAAGTCTAAGTGTGGGTCAAAATATCTTGGTCATGTAATGAAGCCTTTGTAAAGATGTAGTAAAGTCAAGTGAGTCAAAGTTGTTGAAGGTGTCAAAGTTGAGTTGAAAGTCATAATTAAGTCTTGTGAAAGTCAAGTCAAGTATTTAGAGTTTGTCATGTCATGAAAATGCATTAATATGAGACTAGTTGAAAGAATTGAGTTCTCATTGTCGTGACATTTAGTTTGGCCAACTACTATCCCAAGTTTGAGTCTATGTTGGAATTGGTCATTATGACATTAGAAATCGTTTGCAAGAACCATTAAGTACCAAAATATGATGATGATGAAGATCTCAAGCACGCAAAAGATGGACTCCTAATGAAAGAATTAGAACTTGAAAAAGCATGATGAAAGACTATGAAGAAGAGAGAAGAAGACACAGATTCCACGATAGAAGAAGATGATAGAGGAAAGTACAAGCAAGCTAAAAGAACAATAAGATGGACTCCTGGGAATGAACAAAAGAAACAAGAGATAAGGGCACATTGAAAAAAAATGAATGAAGAATGAAGCAAATAAAGGTAAGAATAAATAGTATTGTGTGTTCAAAAATTGAGATGAGCAAGTAGTGAATCCATGTAAAATGAAATCCATAAGAAAATTGATGGTCCTCCTTGATAGTGTTTTTTAATGATGGAAATGAAAATGGTCTTGGTCCTATGTTTGTATAAGGATTAGCCTGAAATGAAAATGTATCTAAAGTTGTGTGCACCTGAGTAAAATTATTATGATGGATGTAATCTGTGATAAGGCATGTATACCCTCATAATTTGAATGTTGATTGGTTCGTGGTTAACCAAAAACCACTTGTCATGACAAATGAAGGTTTGTGGTCAACTAGAAACCATTTGATGTAATGAATGGTTCGTGGTAAGCTAAAACCATTTGAGAATTGTAATGGTTCAAGGTAATCCACAAAAAATCAAAGGATGTAATGGTTGAAAATAACCCAGAAAAACCATAGTGTGGTTAAGGATAAGCCAAAGAAAACTTAGAATTTCGCTACAGGTAAGCCAAAGAAAACTCTGGATTATGATTATTGAAGATGTAGGGGGAGTAAAAGGTACAAGTATGAAGATTTGTTATTCAAGAATTGTTGATGAACCATGTATCAGAAAATTATTCCTAGAGAATTGACAAATGCAGTGGCTAGGAACCCATGTATTCCAGTGAACGATGAATTTTTTGTTAATGTTTGTAGCATTGGACGAGTACTTATGCACAATTCTAAGTGTCTAGATGCGTGGAAGTCGTCTAAAGCCTTTTCTACCTTGGTAATTTAATTTAATTAAGAGAATTATGAAATTAAAGTGTTTTTATTAATTAGTTGAGTTTATTTAATGAAATGCTAAATTTATTAGCATTAGTGAATTAAATATTAGCCATTGATCTCAAGTGAGGTGAGAAGTAATCTCATCTATCAATCACTTTCGATATTAGGGTTAGGTCATAACTCAAGATTATAAAAGCAAGGCTAGGGTGAAAGAGAAAGTAATCTTGGGAGAAAAGAAGGACTTTTTCTCAAGAGAGGGTTGGATCATGAAGGACCGTGATTTAAGGAGATCTCATATAGGTGGAGAAGGACTTCCATCTAGAGATCATTATAGGTTAGGGATAAGAGAGAACAAAGGCAGTCGCAAGTGGGTTTTAGTAGATTGGAGTCGCAACAGTAGGGTCATGTCGTACGTAGTTTTTCGTACAGTATTTATGTTTCTGTACATAGGTTTCAATGGAGACAAACATGTATACGCATATTTGATAAAGGAAAGACACATACATTTCGAGAAACGTGAAATTTCAGGATCATACAGTAGTCCAATAGTTGCTAGGGTTTTTAGGTGTTGTCTAAAGTTTTATGTGTTTCTCTATGGGCCATTTTCCCAGTAAGGGAGCCCTTGTAAACTTTGATGTAAAATCCCTCATTTTAATCCCCGTGAATTATAATTTAATTGTATAAATGAGATTGAGGATGATGATTCGATGAGTGTGGCAAAGAGCCCATATTGGTTTTATATGGCCAAAGGCCTAATGATATATTATCTGCATTGGAATAATTAATAAAAATAGTAATCGTTGGTTGTGATACAAAAGGGATGAAGAGTGATGGGGCGCTATGATTCCATATGAGAGAGGGGGGCCAAGGGGAAATTATTCATGGGTATTAATCCAACCCACATTCTTGAAATTATATTATTATTGTGTATAACCTTCTATTTTTTGTTGAGTGTGCCCAAAGCCAACCATTTAACTCATGTAAGAGGGTGGGTGTGAGAAGTCACATCCCATAGTTATTGGAGAGCTTGGGCTGAAGTACAATCAAATTGGGGAAGAGTGTAAGTCAAATCAAACAAGAAAGAAAGGGAGAATAGAGACAAGTTTTAGATGTGGATTTTGGACAGCAAGAAAAGAGTTGAGTTTTGGGAAGAGCACCAACAATGTTGTGCTTGAAGGTAGCCATTGTTTGGCTCTGTTGCATGCTGAGAAAGAGGCTTGTGTTATTGTAAATTGGGTTGTAAGCCTATAATACATTTTTCTATTGAGAAAATGGCTCAAGAGCCTTGTAAAGGGTGTTGTGAGAACTCTTGGAGAAGCTGGGAGAATCCATGGTCAACTAGGTGCACTGGAGCCTTGGAGGGAAGTGGGAAGGCCTAAGGAACTGTATGCAGTGAAGGGGGATACCATTCCTTGGGTTGTGTAGGTTGAGGGAAAACAGAGTGACATCTGGATTTGGGGGATGTTGTGTTTGGAGAGTCGACAACCAGTGAGTCAGATTTCCTTGTGGACTCACAACCTCAGCTCAAGAGTGGCCTACTGTTAAGAGAAAATGAACAACAACACCTATAGATGGGAGGTTCATACTTTGTATGCAACTAGTTGGTTAGCTATTGACAAATAAGTCCTCTATTGTATTTATTATGATATTTCGATCTGTAAATGGTTTATATGGATGATGTGTTTGTTGTTTCTTGAGCAGTTGCATTCATGCTTTAATATATGTTGTTAAATGCATATAGAGTTGTGATATCAGTCAATTGGTTAAAATATGTGTGTGATCTGTAGCTCGTAAGCTACAAGAAATTAATTAAGTACAAAATCTAATTTTAAAGTGTTTTCGACATGTAATGTTGCTTATTTGGAGGTTGGGTACGTTACAATACAATATCATAGCTTCTGGTTCAACATTGGACCTCGTATGGGCCAAGAACCAGTGCGAATTTGAGTAAAATTTGTTGATACAATTTTGTCTGTGACAAATTTGGGGAAACATGATGAAATATTGAAGAGAAATCCCCAAATTCGTGGGAAAAAATCGAGTTTAAATGAATCAAAACTATTTTAGAGGTTTAATGGAGTCGATCTGCACAATTGCAGAGCCAGATTTGACCTGCAAGGTCGAAATTCATGTTTTAATAGGAGAATGTAGCGTTGGATAGAGTTCAATGTATCAACGACCAATATCATGCTTGATCTCGAGGTCAACGACCTAGATTCATGGTGATAAATTTAAAAAAATTATAAGATTTCGGTCGTTTAGAAGGTTGAGTAGATCAATGACCGATATTTGTTTTCGGCAGTTGGTGAAATGAGACAGATCGATTGTCTATATTCATTTTCGACCAATGGAAGGATCAAGTCGATCGATGGTCAAGATCATCTTAGCTTGGATATTGAAGGTTCAAATTCATCTGGGATTTTGGTCCAAATCTCTAAGTGTTGAAGTTCGTGAACAAAATTCGTCGACAGGTGATGATCAGATCAAAGAGATTGATGAAGAGTCGGGCTCGACCAAAATAAGTCTTTGACGACCGATGGTCGATGGTCAAGTGTTGATAGAGTTGGACGAAGTTTGATAGATCAATGGTCAAGATCATTTTTGAATGATGGTTCGACGACCCAAATTCATTGTGAGTTTGGTCGAAAATTTCTAAGTGTCATAGTTTATCAAAGAAATTTATCGATGGTTGACAGTCAGCAATCAACAAAATTTGGTGAAGGTTTCATGCGTCCAAAGGGGATTGTTGATTGTTGATGGTCGATGATCGGAGATCGCCAAAATTTCGCGAGAGTTTTCAATTGGCCAAGAGAAATTGTCGATGGCCAATGATCAAAGATCGACAAAATTTGGCGAGAGTTTGCATTTGACAAAGATAAATCTTCGATCGTCGATGGTCGATGATCGAGCATCGACAGATTTAGCAAGTTGTTTTAAATTCGTCCAAGAAAAATTGTAGATCACCGACGAAGTAAAAGAGGATGATGATGTGTCATTCGACATCAACATCCACGTGTCATTTCAAGTCAACATCTATGTGTCATGTCACATCAACAAAGTTGATACCTTAGGATGATGTGTCATGCCACGCCACATCAGCATAGTTTCCACGTCAGTGAAGGGATGGTCGATTGTCGATGGTCGGGGTTTGACGATAGTGTGGGAAAGTGGTTTTCAAGGAATGTATCCGATGGTCGGGGATCGACGAGATTCGTGGGAAACATTGATTTGCAAAGAGATGTGGTTGATGCTCAATGGTCGATGATCGGGCGTCGGGAAGATCAATGGGAAAGTTTGTTTTACCAAAAGAAATATTTGATCGCCGATAGAGAGAAAATCAATGGTCCACTTTTCTTCCAATTTGAGATCGACAATGCAGATTACCACATAGGCAAGAATGTCCACTAGTTGAAAAAAAAAACCAAGTCTAGAGCATTTTCTTATTTTGGCCATAACTAGAGTAGATTAATTCAGATTAAGAAGAAACTTCTAGGTTTTATTTGAAGAGAGGAGATATACAAAAGTGTCAGAGACGACCATTGTCCAATTCTACTTGGATTTGTGGAAAATTGCAAAATAATGGTTTTTAAAGATCTGTGTGCATCTCATTGGTAGAGATCCAGATTAAGATGAAATTCTTGGAGAGAGTTCAGAAAGCATACATGGAAATAACCCATGAAGGAATCGAATAAATCCTATGGGGATGCTGAAATAGACCAAAATCCACTATTTCAAGCCAATTTTTTGAGATTTTTTAGATTTTTAGAGGAAAAGTGACCTCAAATCAGAAAACTGGAAAATTTTATGTACTCAACATTTTATATACTCATTAATACAAACAAATTTTGTGAAGTTAAATTTTTCCATAAGTTCACAGATTAAGAGATAGCCAATTTTGCTAAAAATTCAAAGTCTGGAAAAATGGGTGAAAATGGCAAAGTTGTCATTTCCATATTGTTGTAGTTTTTTACTAGAGAATCAAATTCAAAATTTGGGAGTTGTTATGAATTACCTGACACTATTATTATCTATGTCTCATACAAAAGTTTCTCTAGTTCTTGACATATTTTCTTTTGCAGTTGAGAAAAGTTGGCTTCTCAAAAAAATTACATTAGTGGAGAAAATGCACAAATTGGGTGAAAATGGGTTTTTCAAGAAGCCATAACTTTTGACTCATAAATCAGATTAAAGAATGAGCATGATCATTGGAAACATAATCCAGAGGAAAATATAACAGAAGGTCTAAATTCTCCATGGCAGCATCGAGTTGCTCCATAAATTTTGAAGGAAAGTGGAATTGAAATTCCATGAACCATGTAATTACTCAATGTGAAGATTTTTCCAAATAGTGTCAAAGTTTGGAGAAACTCTCCCAGACGATAAAGGTGAGTACCAAAGGTGATTTTATAGAAAGGAAGAGTGTAGATGATCAGGATATTGCCTATGCATAAGTATAGAGGCACATTTGAAGTGAAACAACCTAATAATGGGGAAAAGGTGGTTGAGCTTGCTAATAGGGCATTGTTAATTAGTAGAGGAACACTCTAGGAGAGAGATTTGTGCAAAGGGATTTCTAGAAAGAGGATAAGATTCCACAACTTATCATTGTGTGGGTCTATTCTAGATTAATTCCAGGGTCCATTGGATAAGGAAGCAGGTCAATCTTGTGTAGTTACCTTAAGCATCCAAGAGATGGAAAGGAAGTGCAGGGCTATAGAGCAGGCGATGCATGGATGACAAAGGTCTAAGGAAGAGTATAGGAATATTAGTATTTGGTTGCTATAGAGTCTAAATGATTTCTAAACGAAAATTAATAAAGGTCCTCACATAAGGTATGAAGATAGTGGACGAGGAATTTCATAAACATGCACAGGGAGTAAGGAGAACTACATACCCTCGAAGATAGAAATATAGTGAAGTATACAAGCTTGTGGCAAGAAAAGGAAAAAGGATGTCATGAGATGAGGTGTGATTCATGAGTGGATGAGTCATCTCTATATGCAAGCATGGTAATGCAAGAAGAAGGAATTGTTAGATATCATCTAGCAATTTTTGTCTAAAGTGTCCAAGGCAAGAATGTTGCCTCTGTTATCAGAGAGTGCAACAAAAGCAAGGCATAGGTGAGAATGGAGGAGTGTATCATTTCAATTGGAACATAGTGGCCAAGTAGTGCTTCACAATGAATCGCTCAATGAAGTGAAGAGAGGTATTTAAAATTGAGCAAATCCATGGAGCAAAGAGTATTAGAAAGATAACATAAAATAAATATTTCAGAATGTTGAAATGCCAATCAATGATAATGATATTTCAAGGCTATTTTGTTCAAGGAAATGGAGAGTGGTTAATTAGATTGAAATGCAAATGTTCAGGACTATTGAGAATTTTATCCAAAATGTTGGGACAGGATTCTCTACATAAAGGAAGTAGTTGTGAGATGACATCACTAGTGGATCTAGTGGTTGGAGATGCGGGATGGCCGAGTGGGGCTTGGATGGAAGGTTTAGAATAAGGGTCAGTGGTGCACATTTGAGCAGAATGACAATGCACAACGTAGCGAGGTTCTATAGGAATTCAAGGACGGTCGTCTACAACAACAAAGCTAAATAAATAAATAAAGTTGAAATAGATATGCATTGGAGTGCATGGTAGAATTTATTCATGATGTATACAATAAAGATAGAATACATATGCATAAAATAGGCATGAAAGATCAAATGCTTGGTGCATACTAATGTGTGTTTGTGTATGTGGACATGCCTGAACATGGTGGTGGCATGAGTATAGACTAAGAGTAGTCTGTTGATATATATATATATATATATATATGAAATAATGATGCTATGATATTTGAATAAAACTATCGATGGATTGTGTATATAGGAAAAATGATTATAGCATGATGATATTGTTGTTTATGGTATCCATCCATATGAAGACAAATGAGGATGGTGGAAATGTTGATCAACAGGTTAGTGAAGGGAGACTGTGAGCTTTTATAAAGTACTAGTTGATCAGGTAGCATCGAGTAAGTTGATAACAACCATGTAGGTATGCATTTGGGGTTGTTATGATGTATAAATGATGAAGGGAATTGAGGTAAGAATTTCCTCAGTCGAATCTCAATATTTGAATTGATGTAAAAGCAAGAGGCCTTGAGTATGAAAATATTATCTATTGCTTGAATGCATTTATGGAAAATTTAATTACATATTATGTTATGTTGGTTATGAGATAATAACCAAGTTAAGTCAGGAGTCAATACTCTTGTTGTAGCAATGAATGCCAATAGAAATGGCCATGTGTAAGGCCATGATGATATTGGATATGTAAAGTCTATAGCACCATACAAGTGCATAATGGTATTCCCTGGTATAATCGATGTTTGGACTGCAACCTCCTTGCCGACACAGGAGAGCAGCAAGAGGATTGTATTCCTAGTGTTGTGTATGGGTCGAAGAGGAAGGTATTTAAATGATTTGACAGGTGATTGGGGAAGAGTTTGAATGATGTGTTGAGACATTGGCTAGATTTTCCAAGTCACATGGTGGAATACCAGACATGGATATATGGTATTCTGGAGTCAATGCAAAGATGCATTGGGTAAATGTGGCGATGAGAATTGGCACATTGGGTTTAATTATTGGTAATGTTTGACTACATTATGAAAAGTTTGGATGTTGGTAATGCATATGTGAGGGATGATGGTTTCATTCCATTTAATATGAATAATAGTTGGAAGTGATGGAATTTCTAGATTAATATAATTTTGAAAATCACTTCATGGACTGAATGCATATGTTGCAGCGAATGATAGTTTCATTCTAGATAATATGATTAATGGTTGAATTCCATTTTTAAAGTGAATAATGGCTGAAAATGATTGAATTGCTTGTAAATTACATATTCAAGATCATTTCATGAACTGTTGAAAATTGTTAGTATATGCTAACAATTTGTTTGGTTGAATTAAATGAGAAAAATTACAAGAAAAATGGTCTTGGATATGGAAATGGTGTAACCCATAAGGAAGATAGATACATGTTGTTGCAAGAGCCAAATATATCAAGAAGTAATATTCTGCTTGGGAAACTTAGTTTCCTATATGTAAAACAGATTTGGAAATTAATATGTAAAATTGCAATGATGATATCTCAAAATGATTATATGTGTGTGATATAGATGAGATGTTGGCTATTAAAGTTGGGAAATATTGGAAAAGAGACTATTGTTATGACATTGGAACCTTATGATTGCCACATGTTACAAATTCTAGTGAATTTGTCAGTGATTTGGCGCTCCCCTTGTGCAAGAACGCCTTGGCAAATGATGGATCGCCTGAGGGACTATGTAGTAGTGAAGGGGATGCCTGAGCCTGGAGGGTGAGGATGGAAAGGGGGAGGGAACTCAATAACTCTTATGGCATGGTGGTCAAAATCATGAAGGTGTGTCAGAAAAGAACAGTGAGTTAATTCTTTATGTGGCTACTCGTGAAATAGAGAAACAACCATATGAAAAGTGATTGTAATTACAATGTTAATTATGTTGAAAGATGGGTTAATTAATGCTTTGTGAGTTTTAAATTTTCCCTTATTCACTATTGCTTGTTGTGTTTGATTGATGTGTTTTTATGAAGACCCCCCTATTCTCCCTCGAGGTTGCGCGACCTCCCTGTCCAAGATCATTCAAATCAAGGAGTCGGATCGACTCGTCAGGGCCTTTATTAGAACCCAATCAATCTACACATGTCACCTTTCCTTCTTCGTGCAGGTTCTGTCAAACCCACGGGCTCTTTCCTGGCCTCTTCAAAGAAATTAATTAACATACACTAGCTGCCCTTGCAAGGTCATTTCTTTCACATATGACCTTAGGCTATGTCCTCACGGAAACATGTGATTGTGAAGTGACCGAAAGTGATTTGAGACCACACTGCTTTTCTACCCGCAATTCACTAGCCGCTACCACGCGTCCGTTTAGCAATATTGTGGTTTCAATTGAAGACCGCTCTCAGAATTTTAAATTCTGAGCACTTCTTAGCCCCGCAATTAAGCGCGACCGTTGATCTCTGAATCTCGGCGATGCCTCTTGATCAACGACTACAATCTGACCTCTTTATTCCTTGGTCAATTTCCAGTCAGCAACCTCTATCCTCTTTGAGCATGCGCCCCCCTATCTCCCAATCTATCAATGTGTGTCCTCCTCTCAAATCGACGGCTACGATCGATTTCTCCTTTTGGGCTTCAGGAGTTTCAATTCTAAACTCTTTGCCTTCTCTCGGAGTGCTTTTACCCAAAGACGACGATTTGTCAACGCATGTTCCTCACAGATCAACGACTATGGTTCTCTTCAGCCCTTCGGGCTTTGGGAGTTTCAAACTCCTACGCTTGCTCCCTCCCCAAGTGGCTATCTTCCAAAGTGGAAGATCTATTGACGCCTATCCTCAATGAACGAATGACCCAGATGAACTTCAGTTCTTCGGCCTTCGGGGGTTCTTGTTCAACACCCTCCTTCTTCTTCTGGAGTGGATTTCTCTGAAATGGCAGATATTTTGCCACATGTCTTCTGCAAATCAAAGACCCAGGTCCTCTTTGAGACTTTGACCTTCGGAAGTCTCAACTTCTCCATGCTCTGTTTCTCCTGGAGCGATTTATCCGTAGTCCACGATCTAACGACGCGTGTCCTCCCGCAGATCGACGACTCCCAGCTACTTTGGCTATTCGGGCTTCAGGAGTTTCAAACTCCTACGCACTCGTTCCTCCCAGAGTTCTTTCACCCAGATTCCATGATCTGTTGACACGTACCTCCTTCACGATCAACAACTATGCGTGACTTTGGCACTTTGGGCCTTGGGACTTTGTAAGTCCATTCTTCTGTGCACTTCCAAAATATTTAAGGCCCATGCACTTACCTCTAGATCAGATGATTGTCGATCCTCTGCGCCTAGATCCAATGGTTGGGATCTGTTCTTCCCCTATGCATTCTTCTTCTGTCTAGACATGGATCTAGTGGTCCAAATCTCTCCCTGAAACTCGATTCAACGACTGTTGTTACTCCTCCTGAACTTGCACTTTCTCCCAAAATTGGGAAAATTTCTAAGTGTTCAAAGGTTTTGGTCTTTGAACCTTCTCCTGTGAAACCGATTGAAAGGGTCTCATATTTTCTTTTCCTCCTGAGCTTTGACAATGAAGGTTGTATTTGAATTGGGCACACACTTGCGCTCTGCGTGAAAACTTGCACTATTCCTCTCGAGCTTGTGAATCTTAGAATAAATTCACTCCTGCGCGCACTCCTTGCGTTGTCTCTCTTGAGATTTTTCTTACTCAAGTTCTAAGGTTTCAGTCCCTTTACTCCTTTAAGGGATTCTTGTGCCTTCTGGGCAAATTTTTCTCAATGCACACTTGCAGAGATTATAGAGTATTCAACAACTTTGTGGGTGTCTTCTTCTTGCAACACTTCTTCTTGAACTCGATAGAGAGTTCTCCTTGTGCACACTTGCACTTGCTCGATGCCCTCTTGGTAGGGCTCTACAGAGTTCTCAGTGACTCTGTTTCTTTGTGCTTCTCCTACACAGTTTCTCCTCTAAGGTATTCAACAACCTAGAGACTTCCCTTGAGTTGTTATCACTCTAGTGCGCCCTCCTAGCACGTTCTTTCCTGACTCCATAGAGTCTGGATGTGCACTCCTTGCGCTGGCTACAGAACCTCAAATGTTTTGTTGCGCACTCCTTGCACAGCCTAAGAACCCAGAACAATTTAGCAAACTCGCAGAAATATAGTGAAGTCGGTCTATTCCCTGCAGATGAAAACTTAACATACATCTACAACATCCATTCATAATCACAAATGACATTCATGAACACATCAACACATAAAGAAAGTTCATATGCAGGAAAAACAGCTTTCTTTCTACTAAGATGAATGTTTGATTACAATATGTGTAGGTTGTACTGTAACATATTCTCAGCTCTCTCTAAATCTCTCTAAAAACTATTCTACCTCCTATTCAGTAACAATACACCTCCAGCCGCCTCAATTGGGCATGCCATGCATCTACCTATCCAGGAAAATCCTAGGGTTCCCTTCGACTACCTCTTCTATTGAAGTAGCAGTTAACAACTACTCCCAGACCTCTCGCGATCATTCAGTTTCTGAGCGTTTCACTTTTCTTCAATCATCCATTCAAAACTGATCTACAGAAAAATGCTAGCTTTTAGACTCCAATTAATTTTAAAAAAGCGTGCTATGGCATTGAGTTGTCCCTCCACGTGGGATTTGATGAAGAATCTCTTGCATCATACTTTGCTGCTGGGAAAATCATGATCTCATGTTCATGACTCCCTCTGCCATGTTGTTGAGATCCTCTAAGGTCCCATACTTTCTCTTGGAGTTGTTCATCTGCTCCTTTTCCTTGATGCTTCTTTTTCCCTATTACTCCTGTAGGTTTTCTTTTGTCCCATACTTCTCTGATGATTGCTTCTTGTGCTGCTTCCAACATCAATCTTTTTATCTCCCCTATTTCTTTGTCCAATTGGTCCACTGGCTAGTTTTCCTCCTGCAATCTGCTCTGTTGCATCTTCTCTCCATAAATTTCCAACTTAACTTGTTGGATAAAATGCCTTTGCATATTTACCCTTCTCTCCAGGGCCTTCAGCTCTTCACACAGATCAATAGGATCCAAGTTTTCTATTGCTCTCTCCTCTATTGTAGGTTCACATTCTACAATCATCTCTTTCTCAGCTTCCTGGCCGAAAAAATTGAGCCATTCCTCTGAATGCTCTTCTTCCTCCATCTCTTGGGCACATTGAAATGTGTGCTCTTTCTCCTTTTTACCAATCTGATCAATCTGACCTTTCCTGTTATCTTCATCTCATGTTGCACTAGTTAGCCACTCTGTTGCAGATTCCAGTTTTGCAGTCTCACCACTGAGTTTTTTCTTAGCTTCTTCCCTTGACATATTGACTTTTGTCATCTCCTCTTGTGTTGGTTCAACTCCAACTTCCTCCAGTTGCTCCCCAGGATGGTATGCTCCTCCACCTATTTCCAACTTGACTTGTTGGATATGCCTACTCTGCATATTTATCCTTCTCTCCTGGGATTCCAATTCCTCATACATCTCAACAAAATCTATGTTGTCTGCTTCCTCTTCTGCTACAGGATCCAGTGCTACAGTCATCTCTTGTTCAACTCCTGGGCTGAAATTCTTGAGCAATTATGTTGAATGCTCTTCTCCTGCAATTTGCATGACTGTCTCCTAGCAGCCATCTTTTGGTTCTGGATTGTCCAACCAATCCTCCAACATCTTCAGCTCTTGCTCCCATTGAGTGAGTAATTCATCTGAATTCTCCCTTCTTTTTGTTGGGGTAGACATCAGTGTCTGCTCCTTCTCCCCCTCTTTGAAAGTCTCTGTTGGTTGTCTTTCCTCTGCGGTACCTACATTACAGGCACAGTTAGCCTTAAAAGCATTTGGCTCCATGGCCTCTTTCTTGGATTCTTGTTGCACCACCTCCTCATATGCAACACTTGTACTAGCTTCTTTTGGACTATTTGGCAGGAATATTTGAATTCCCCTAATGATAAAAATTCATTTATGATCCTCCTCCACCAGCTCTCATTGTTGATATGAACTCTCAGCTGGGTCCATGAGACCTTCAAATAGTCTCCTCTTTCCTTCCTTTCCCACCTGGCAATCTGGGATTTCTCTTCTGCCCTCCTAAGAGTCTATGAGAACTTCAACTGATCTCATCTCATTGCCCCCTGGCAATATGAAAATTCATCTCTGCCCTCCTGGTAGTTTATGAGACCTTTAACTGATCTCACCTCCTCCTCATCACTGAGGTTCCTGCCAATCTCTGGTTCACATATGTGAATCACTTTCTCATCTATGCCACTGATGTTTTCAGCATGCCTTAGCCACTTCCTCATTACTTGTTGCTGCCTTCTAGGTAACAACTTTTGGACTGACAACTTTGCTTTCCTCTTCAAAGGTCATCCATATGTCCAGTGTACCTTTGTCTCCTGATGCATCTTCAATGCTAGCTTTTCCATCTTTTCTCTTGTCTCCCTAAGCTCCTTGTCTACATGTTCTTTCTTCATCTATTGTTGGTCTTTATCTTGTTCACGCATATGGCCTCCAATAGCCATTTTCTCCCTCTGCTTGCCCTCCTGGAAAGTATGTGCATTATTCTATTACATAGAGCATTTCCAATTTTTCCCTGCAGCCTACCTCGTTTTCCAATTGTTGATGCATACGTGCAACCATCATCCACAGAGCATCAATATTGTGTCTTCTCCCTTTGCATGTTGTCTACAGAAAAATTCAAACTCTTGATACTACTTGATGTAGTCACACTGTCTTCTCTATCTCCTTCGCTTGAAATCCACAGACGAAATCAAATCTGATACCTCTTGATGGTATTAGACTTTCTCATTTATCTTCTTTCCTCTTTTGCATGCTGTCTACAAGCAAAAAACAACTCTGATACCACTTGATGCAAACCCCCCTATTCTCCCTCGGGGTTGCGCGACCTCCCAGTCTAAGATCATTCAAATCAAGGAGTCAGATCGACTCTTTGGGCCTTTATTAGACCCCAATCAATCTACACAGGTCCCCTTTCCTTCTTCATACAGGTTATGTCCAACTCACTGGCTCTTTCCTGGCCTCTTCGAAGAAATTAATTAACAGACACTAGTTGCCCTAGCGAGATCCTTTCTTTCACATATGACCTTGGGCTATGTCCTCATGGAAACATGTGATTGCGAAGCGGTCGAAAGTGGTTTGAGACCACACTGATTTTTGCCTCGCAATTCACTAGTCGCTACCACGCATCCGTTTAGCAATACAGTGGTTTCAATTGCGGCCCGCTCTCAGAATTTTAAAGTTCAATCACTTCCTAGCCCCACAATTAAGCGTGATCGTTGATCTCTGAATCTCGACGATGCCTCTTGATCAACAACTACACTCTGTCCTCTTTCTGCCTTGGTCAACTGCCAGTCAGCGACCCCTATCCTCCTTGAGCATGCGCCCCCCAATCTCCCAATCTATCGGTGCGTGTCTTCCTCTCAAATCGACGGCTACGATCGATTTCGCCTTTCGGGCTTCAGGAGTTTCAATTCTAAACTCTTCTCCTTATCTCGGAGTGCTTTTACCCAAATACGACGATCTATTGATGCGTCTTCCTCACAGATCAATGAATGTGGTTCTCTTCGGCCCTTCAGGCTTCAGGAGTTTCAAACTCCTGTGCCTCCTCCCTCCCGAATCGGCTATCTTCCAAAGTGGAAGATCTGTTGACACCTGTCCTCAATGAATGAACGGACCAGATGAACTTCGACTCTTCGGCCTTCGGGAGTTCTTGTTCAACGCCCTCCTTCTTCTTCCGGAGTGGCTTTCTCCGAAATGGCAGATCTTATGCCACACATCTTCCACAAATCAAAGGCCTGGGTCCTCTTCGAGACTTCAACCTTCGGAAGTCTCAACTTCTCCACGCTCTGTTTCTCCCGCAACGATTTATCCGAAGTCCACTATCTAACAACATGTGTCCTTCTATAGATCGATGGATCCCAACTACTTCGGCTATTCAGGCTTCGGGAGTTTCAAACTCCTATGCACTCGTTCCTCCCAGAGTGCTTTCACCAAGAGTCCACGATCTGTTGACACATACCTCCTTCACGATCAACGACTATGCGTGACTTCGACACTTCGGGCTTCGGGACTTCGCAAGTTCGTTCTTCTATGCACTTCCAAAATATTTAAGGCTCGTGCACTTACGTCTAGATCGGACGATTGTCGATCCTCTACGCCCAGATCCAACGGTTGTGATATGTTATTCCCCTCTGTGTTCTTCTTCTGTCTAGACGTGGATCTAGCAGTCCAGATCTCTCCCTGCAAATCGATTTAATGACTATTGTTACTCCTCCTAAACTTGCACTTTCTCTCGAAATTGGGAAAATTTCTAAGTGTTCAAAGGTTTTGGTCTTTGAACCTTCTTCCGCGAAATCGGTTGAAAGGGTCTCGTCTTCGCTTTTCCTCCTAAGCTTTGACAATGAAGGTTGTCTTCGACTCGGGCGCACACTTGCACTCTACATGCAAACTTGCACTATTCCTCCTGAGCTTGTGAATACTGGAATAAGTTCACTTCTGTGCGCACTCCTTGCATTATCTCTCTTGAGCTTTTGCTTACTCAAGTTCTAAGGTTTCAGTCCCTTTACTCCTTAAAGGGATTCTTGTGCCTTCTTAGAAACTTTTGCTCAATGCACACTTGTAGAGCTTGCAAAGTATTTAGCAACTCTGTGGGTATCTTATTCTTGACACTCTTATTCTTGAACTCGACAGAGAGTTTTCCTTGTGCACGCTTGCACCTACTCGATGCCCTCCTAGCGGTGCTCTACAAATTTCTCAATGACTTTGTTTCTCTGTGCTTCTCCTACAAAGTTTCTCCTCTAAGGTATTCAACAACCTAGAGACTTCCCTTGAGTTGTTATCACTCCGGTGCGCCCTCCTGGCACATTCTTTCCTAACTCCACAAAGTCTAGATGTGCACTCCTTGTGCTGGCTATAGAACCTCAAATGTTTTCTTGTGCACTCCTTGCACAGCCTAAGAACCCAGAACAATTCAGCAAACTCACAGACAAATAATGAAGTCGATCTGTTCCCTGTAGATGAAAAATTAACATACATCTACATCATCCATCCATAAGCACAAATGACATTCTTGAACACATCAACAAATACAAAAATTTCATATGCAGGAAAAAATGCTTTCTTTGTATTAAGATGAACGTATGATTACAATATGTGTAGGTTGGACTATAACAGAGTCTCAACTCTCTCTAACTCTCTTGCAATCATTCAGTTTTCGAGCATTTCACTCTTCTTCAATCATCCATTCAAAACGGATCTACAGAAAAATGTCATCTTTTAGATTCCAATTAATTTAAAAAAGAAGCGCTATGGCACTGAGTTGTCCCTCCATGTGGGCTTTGTTGACGATGCTCCTGCATCATTTTTGCATCTTTTATTGTATGTGAATGCATGCTTTTGTGTGTTTGTTTCATCATCACTACGTATGCTTAAGTTGATTGCGTTATGTTTTGATTGTTATGGGAAGTGCATGAGATTGTATGTCATGATTGTGTATTTACTTCCACCATAGTTGAGTTAAGATGATGTGCATGAGGCACAATTGCAATTGTTTGATAGTTGGAGATTTTGTTATCACAGTTGGAGTTCTTGGAACCACAACTTAGAGAGTTCATGTATGACCTTGCACTAGAGCCCTAGAGGAAAGAGGGAAGGCCTGAGGGACTGTGTGCAGTGAAGGGGGATCCCATTCCTTGGGTTGTGCAGGTTGAGGGGAACAAGAGTTTGTTGCTTGGAATTGTTCTAGGAATCAACAAAGTATGAAGAATATGGCAGTTGAATCCAGAGAAAGGTGGTGCAGGTCGCAAAGAATGATACGTTGTTGGTTGGAGGTGCTTACGGAATGATGAATTGTGAAATTATCTTGCACGGTTAAGGCCAAGGAATCTAAGTGTCTATGATTTTGGGGCCGAAGTGTCTATGTATGTATATGTTTTGGTCCAAGGTGCCTATGTACATATGTTTGGGCTAGGGTGTTTATTTAACACTGCTTAGGCTGGAATGCTTGTGTGATTTTGGGTCGGAGAGCCTATGTGTTGATTAATGGTTGTTAAGACAAAATTTTGAAATGAATGAACACATGTAGGGTGTTGTGCACCAAGGATAGTGCAAAAACAAGGGGGAGGGGAATGTAACATCCCTAGTTTTAATCCATGTGAATTATAATATAATTGTATAAATGAGATTTAGGCTGGTGAGTCGATGTGTGAGGAGAAGAGCCTGTATTGGTTTTATATGGACAGAGGTCGAATGATATATTATGTGCATTAGAATAATTAATAAAAATAGTAATCATTGGTTGTGATACAAAAGGGATGAAGAATGATGGCGGGCTATTGATCCAGGGGATCAAAATATGCTCAAAAATTAAAGTGTTCAGAATTGATTCAAAACAGACTCGTGCGTAGGCCTCGTCCTCCCGATCCTAATGCAACTTGAACTGGTTCAAACAGACGCCGTATGAGTGAGATATCGCATTCTGTCTGCTTTGCCAAACAAGCAAAATTTTGCTGACTATACAATCCATACAATGTTGACGTGGCATGTATGTACTGCTGACATGGCATGGTCGTACTGTTGACGTGGAATTTGACCATACTGACACATGGCAGTTGGTCGTACTGACATGTGATAAGTGATGACGTGGAAAGTGACTAGCAGATGAGTTGGACCTATTAGATGGTGACACATGGCATTTAGGTGGACCAATTGAATGGTGCCACATGGGACAGACATGGGTTTCCATGTGGCACCCCCTCCAATGCATAGAAGTTTGTTGTGTTCACGGGGGTCGAACCTGCGACCTCCAAGGACATGTGGCAAAGTCTTGGCAAGGGGTCAGGCTACCAACCCACCCACACGATGGTTCTTACCACTATACAGTTGTGAAATGTTATAAAGTTTGGTCTATGTTCAAATAGATATGGGAAGGTTCGGGGCTAAGCCTCAGGCCTTGGTTGTAGCCATACCACATGACCATACCACATAATACTATGCCAACACACAACCTTACGTGCGGGTTTTCCACCACTCTAGCCAACAGACATATGGCACCACGTGCCCATACCACATTCAATCATTGCAACATGTCCCGAATTAGGTGTTGGATTGTGGCCATATGGTACCCCTGCACCAACACCTCCGCCCTTGGGGGCCCTAATCGCACTAACGGTGCGACATAGTACCTGTTTTTGCGGAATGCGCGTGTGTGCTAGGTTTAGGCACGAGAAATGCCCAAAAGCCAGGTTCAGTCAGTTTGAGTGTGTTTTGGCAAGCAAAGACAACAAAGAATTGGGAGAAACTTCCAGGGAGTGATTCCAACTCAGTTTTTGGCCAAACCAGGTGCAGGAAGAGCCCAACTAGGGGTTTTTGGACGTTCTGGAGCCATTGAAGCCATCCATTTCTCATTCTGAGCATTGTAAAGCATTGATTTTGACACTTTGAGCATT
>ML871185.1:0-11459 GCA_009831015.1 Picea engelmannii | reverse complement strand
TTCTTTATTATATCTGCGATTGTCTCTCTTGCAATATCCGGATCAGTGGTATCAGAGATGGCTGCTCTTGATCGTTTTTAGTGCATGTCCCCGATGAGGTCTAAGTATAGCAAGTTGGGTCTTGAGCTTGTCTCTCTTGAGGACAATCACTCTCGCACACCCAAGAAACCCTCAATGGCGGAAGCAAATAAAAATGACGGAGCAGATGATCCTATTAGTTTGTTGCTTAAGCAAGCTCTCACGCAACAGAGGGACGGAATGATGGAGAATTTTTCCCACGTCCTTCAATGCCTCTCGATAGCATCAGGCACATCTTCATCAAGCGGCCACTTTGGAGGCACCTCGCCTTTCAAGGTATAGGTTAGTTTTCATATTCCCGTATTTGAAGGTCAAATAGATGCAAGTGCCCTAGATAAATGGTTAAATCTGCTAGAAGGTTATTTCTCTGTTCATAATTTTTCTGACAAGGAAAAGATCACCTTCGCACTCCTTAAGGCTCTCCCCCATGTCAAACATTGGTGGGAAACTTACTGGGAGAAAAGTTCCACAAAGGAGTCTGGAATATATGGGGCCGATCCCACTTGGGATTTTTTTGTGGATGCGGTAAAGGAACAATACTACCCTGTTGGCACCTATGAGGACCAATACATGAGATGGACCACACTGTGGCAAGAGAGGGGCCAAGTAGTTTCAAAGTTCACCAATACCTTCCATACCTTGTGCACCAAGTTGGGTATCAAATATTCTGAATGACATTTGGTTCTGAAATACCGTGGGGTTCTACACAGACACATCCAAACTGAAATGGATTTTCTGGACATCTCATCACTCGGTGTTTCTTATTGATATGTTGTTAAAATCGAGTAGAAGTTTAAGCACCAAAACAAATGGGAATTCAAGTCTATAAATCCGCAACAACCAAAGTATGACAAAGACAACCCTAACAAATAGTCTCTCGAAAACTAGTCCAAGACATAGGAAAAGAAAGGTCACGGGAAGACAAAGAAGGACACTGGAAAATGGTGCGATTTCCGCAAAAGCCCCTGGCACAACACCAATGAATGTCACTCAAAACAGTCATTGGTGGCCGAGATCAAAGACAAGGAGTCAAACCCTGATTCAGAATCTGATTCTAAAAATAATGGGAAAAGACAAATCATCGACGCAGAACCCACTACTATTGTCGCGACTGCAACAATTCAACCAGAAGAACCAACAGATCCTAAAGAGGGGGAAGTTGCTTTTTCATTCACAAATGTGGGTGAAGGGGACCCAGTTGCATTTTATTGTTGATAGCAGAAGCCAGGAGAACCTCATCTCAGCAGAGGTCATCAAACAGTTGGGATTATCGATAACACCACACCCGCAGCCATACAACATCGGGTGGCTTCACCAAAGACGAGATCTTCGTGTCAGCCAGCAGTGTCGATTTTCATACGGAATCCAGCCCTTCAAGGATGAGGTATTATGTGATGTTGCCCCACTGGATGTTTGTGATGTTCTCTTGGGCCAGCCATATATGTGGAAGCACCATGCTATTTATGAATCTCGACCCCATAGTGTCATTGTTACTTTGGGGGGGTCATCTCTATAGAATACCAGAGGTAGTTCCAACTACTTCCCCACCTAAACAGTGCTGCAAGGTAGTATCTCATACTGGAAAATTCATCTTCTTTACAATCTGTTCAAAAGGTGAGCATAAGGATACTGCAACCACCACATCTTCGGCCCAAGCACCTTCTATCAAACAGAAGCGGGTCGACAAGTTTACGGGAAAACACAAAGATTCCTTCTGCACATAGTCATCTAAAATATCCAGACCAGTTAAAAAGGTCCAAACCTTCCAGCCAAAGGTTCGTGATAGCCTTCAACAAGCTAAGCAACGCTACTTCTCCAACAAGGCAAGCAGATCACCAAGATTTAGATTCAACAATCGTTTTCCCCTCTCCCTCAGGAAATCAACGCAATGGAGACCATTGCTTCCTAAGGAGGGAGGATTGATCCAAGTGGATATCGGTGGTCACCCACCTTCTCCAACTGGCCCAAAACATGTTTTTAGCAATTTTGGTAATTTACTATTTTTAGCAGTGTTTAACTTCCGGAGCCATTTTGAGGCCCTAAACGATGTTTTCTGAGAAAACGGGGAGCAACATGGATCATAGATCAATGTTCCTCACCCAAAAGTTGTATTTCTCGGATAGATCTTTCCAACGAGATATTGAGTGCCCCAAACAGAGATCGTATGCCAAAGTTACACCCATGGGAAGATGACGTA
The DNA here is from genome assembly GCA_009831015.1 of Picea engelmannii. Classification (NCBI taxonomy): domain Eukaryota; kingdom Viridiplantae; phylum Streptophyta; class Pinopsida; order Pinales; family Pinaceae; genus Picea; species Picea engelmannii. The sequence goes on along the minus strand of ML871185.1, from coordinate 9,184 downwards.
TCAATTACCCCCATTGGGGCCCACAAACCTTTTTGATTTTCATCTTCTGGGTTAGGGTTTTTTATTTTACTTTTGTTAAAAAGACACTTAGAGCCTCATTGTAATGATCATCTTCTCACGGATGCGAGTAGCCATCACATCTCTTCTAAGAGATAAGATACCACCATTCTAGCGAGTCTTTCACTCTGTATTTTACAGTCTCTGTACACTTATTTCGTTAATAGAAATCGTGTATTACTGTATATCTGTGACTCTTGTTTTATTTCCACTATATCTCTGTTATATTGTTGTCTCTCTTGCAATATCTCTTTGCATTTTCTTTATTATATCTCCGATCTCATTTCGTGCCTAAAATAATCCGGATCAAACTCCTTTTTCTTAGGTTTAAGGGTGCAACAACCTTTGTACATGGGAGAAAAGAAGAAATTTTCAAAGCTTCTAGAAGATAAGTTTTGATGATGGGTTTTTTCCTGATCGGTTTGGATCTCACTTGTCTCTCTTGATTCAGTGAGATTGTAACCTCTCATGGGTTCCTCTTCAATCTATAAATTGAGGAATCTTCTAAAGGGAAAGGATAATAAGTGACGAGTAATAAAATAATGGTGAATTGAGAATAGCTCCTGATTTGTAATTGAGAGTTTGTGAACTTAATTTTGGTCCTAAGACATTTGGGCTAAATTGTTCAAGAGATGGTGGTGGCATTAATGGAGGCCACCTGGGTGCTGGAAAATTTAACTACTCGAAGGAGTTTGTCAATGCCAAGGCTTGATTTTAAACTGCTTCTTGATTTATTAATATAATTGTACATTTTCCTTTCCTAATAAAGGATGTTAATGGTTTTTTATTTGTATTTCTCCTTGGCTATTTACATAGATTCATTGAACTATATGTATTTTTGTTACTTTCACTGGTTCTATTTGATCCTTTTTACAAGTCTTTGTTTCTAAAAGCATTGGATCAATCTTAGAGATACAATCAATAAGAACAAATGTCAATTAAAAGGTACAAGTTTTCTATCCTTGTTGTGGGGAAACTATACCCTACGGACTAACAAGTTAGGGCTTAAACTTGCATGCAGATCATGACTCTTAAGAAATTACTTTTAACCTTCTATCCCAAACCTAAAACCCTTTTTCACATCCAAACATGGAAAGAACCGACTAACCTTGTTATTGACATTTGGTGTAGATCCTCCATTGCGCTTTATCTCCTTGCTTCTGCTGCTCCTTCCAAAGACGATCCTGCAATCAAGACAAAAACACTACGCATGCATGCTATTGTTCTACTAGAGGGTTAGAGATTAAGAATAAATCAAATAAAATATATAAGACTCGTACATTGGGACGGGAAAAGTATTCTTTATTAATCTCAAGATGAGTCAACTTACAATAATCATAGAGATCGGCCAGCGTTCCTTGATCCTGATCTTGGGCTCCTCCTCTTCTTTGTCCTCCAACTGCTTTGCTTGAATTCTCCTAAAGCTTGAGGAAAGGCTAAAGGGTTGGGACAAAACGGATTCGGCAATTGGGCAGAGTTTCTTTGCTATGATTTTCCTCCTCCAAATAGTACCCCTACCCATTCTTTTATAGGCTAGAAGGAGCTAGGGTTTTGGACGAACTCTCGGCCATGCATGGCCAAGAGTTTTAGTTAACTGACCCATAGCTTTTTGTCCCGTCGGAAACTTTTCATTTTTTGTAATTTTGAAGGAAAACGCGGGCTGTAGTGGGCCTGCTAGTGTTTTCCCACAGGCTGTAGTGGGCCTACTAGCGTTTTCCCGCGGGCTGTAGTGGGCCTGCTAGCATTTACTTTTTAAAAATGGAGTTTTTAGAAGAGTTTTTCAGTAGTTTTTTGGCAAAGAAGGGATATGAGTTGGCCTAATGCCAGGTAAGCATGTGTGGTGCAATTTAGGGTTATAACAGATGACCCCTAATGTGTGAGGTCGGAAGAGCATCTGATGGCCGAAATACATTACCAATCTTTTACCAATCTGTACCGATATGATAATTGAGTGAGCCCAAGAATCAGGAATCAGGAGGTGCCGTCTGCAAAATAACAAATGTCTCACCGAGGCGGGCATACCCATGCTCGGGATAAAATAGAATGCATGGCTACCAATCAAATACACTGTATATCCATGTCATATAACTATATGAAGTGTAGCCACGAACATTACACAACGGATCTACATCTTGAAATAAAAAAGACATACATGCAAAGTATCCATCTTCGTAGAAGCTGATAAGGTCTGATGGCTAGAGATGAGGACTTCAAAGCTCGAGAAACAACTTCAAAATCTTCAAAACTAGGGTAGGAGTGTAATATGAGTGTATGACTGCACTACCCAGAGGTCTTCGATGGCTCATCGGGCATGGAAAAAATTGATAATCTTGATGATCAGAATGAAGGCTTCAGTGATTTCGAACAAGGACTTGATTGGATGTTCAGGATGGCCGGGTATGCGGACAAGAGACATATTACAGAGGGGCTGAATTAGGCTCAATGATAAACTTCCCTTGGACAATAGCACGACAAGTGATAAGACTCAGGCAACATATCTGTTAATCATAAGTCCACGAAGCAGGAGGCAACACAAACTCTCCATATGTTTGGAAGAGTAACCAAACGGTGGAGGACACAACTCAATATAGCGAGCAAAGCTTCCTAAGGTCGTACTACATCTCAAAGTCTGATGAATCAAACGGACAGATGTGCTTTATCCAAGGGCGACTCATGATGCTGCCAATAAAGAAAATACTTTTTCCATCCTCTTTCTGGGGTATATTTGATTTTTTTTTGTTCCTTTTGATGATTTTGAAAAAGAATAAAGGAATATTATGTTACAGTGGAGGAACGAGTACAACAAACATACAAGCTCAAGGCACAAGGAGAAGACTGATGTTCTAGGGAAATGATACTTGGGAAAAATCCTCTAGTGGCCAAAGGTGTTAATACACAAAGGCAAACTGTTACTAGGATGATGGGTAAAGGATGCAAATGCGGTTGATAGAACACACAATGGTAACGTCCTTTGATGTAAGTTTAACGAGCCCAGAGAAGGAAAGCTCGGTGATTTTTCATATTTAGAGAGTCTGAAAAAGCATAAAAAAAAACTCCATTGGGGTACCTTTTTCGACAATAGTCTAGTCGGTTCAAAAAAGGGGTAAACTAGCACCGATTAGACGTCAATTCAAAACCATTTTAATGAGTGTGACAAGGACAAGATCACTCGGCTATTTTTTCACTTTTAAGGAGTCTGAAAAAAGCTTAACTATGGACTCCGTCAGGAATGTTCTTCTGGACCATTTTAACGAGTGTGAAAGAATAAGATCACTCGATGATCTTTTCAATTTTAGGGAGTCTAAAAAGAGCTTAACTATGGACTCTGGGGGGGTTTCTTTTTCATAAATTTAGTCCCTCAGGCCCGAAAAAGGAATAAAATTATACCTGAGGATACTCTTCTAAAGAACTAGAGTTGAATAGAGTATTCCTTTGTTCGTACAGTTGACCATCCAGACCGAAAAAGGGGTAAACTACCGTCGGACAGACGTGACTTCAAATTTCAGTTTAACGAGCGTGAAGACCACAAGATCGCTCGGCAATCTTTTCATTTTTAGAGGGTCTGAAAAGGGCTTAAAAGGAGACCCGTTTAAGGAACGTTCTTCTAGACCAATTTAATGAGTGTGAAGAAACAAGGTCACTCGACAATCTTTTCGTCTTTAAGGAGTCTGAAAAGGGCTTAAAGAAGACTCCACAATGGTTACATTTCTCAGTTAATCCGGATGAGATCGAAAAGCATAAATACAGTCTCGCCAGATGTTTCTTTTGGGTCTCAAAGCGAGCTTGAAAAACAACAAAGGTAGCCCATGATCGACACTTTGTGGGTCAATGTCAGGTATCGCTTCGTAAGACCAGGCAAAAATGTCATAGAATTCTTTGAAAAGATCCGTGTAAATCTGAATCTCTTCGGGGGAGCAATCCACTCCGACGAAGACATTCTCCACGACACCAGGGTTTCGGGAGATGTTAATAGGTATAGTTTTAGCGATAGTCGCCATATTTCCCTCAGCATAAATTTCCTGTGTAGCTAAGAGGTTAATAGGACACGGCTAATCTCTCGTCATGGTGATAGTGAATTCTCCTGCCTTGATTCAGTGTAACTCTGGGAGGAAATATGATCTGTGATGAAGATCTTCCCAAGGTTTGTCCGGACCAGTCATTTCTTCGATTACAGCTTCGTCAGAAGGAAAGACTAAGTCTAACGAATCGGTGGTAGCAAGAGAACCCTGAGCCCAGATAGGCTCTAGAAGTGGATCCAACTCGTGTGCGGGAGTCGGATCAAGAATAGTTGAAGCTTGCTGGACTAAAGAGTACACTACTTCAGCTGCCAAAAAGGGCATGGACCTGCCAGCGTGCCCTGTCTCATCGATCATGGCTGATGGGGAAGGAAGAATCCACGGATCCTTGAAGTAAGTCATGCGGAACGACGAGACGTGAAAAATATCAGCCTTGTGGTGAGTCGATATAAACTTAACATTACCATGAGGAGGTGGGTAATCGAAAGTACCCATCAAAGATGGGCACAAACCAACTCCCATGTTAACGACACCGGCTTGAGGATTATCAATCATAGGAACCGCAGATTCCCCCAAGGATGGGTCAGGTCGAGAGAAGGATAACTAATCAATGGTCACTATTCGGCCTTCATGTGGAAACAATAAGACGCGGAAAACTGTAGCGACCACCGCTTGCATAGCATAAGTCCAACTACAACCTAACAAGAGATTGTAGTCGATGGGGGCATCGACTACCTCTACTTCGATGCACACGGTCTTCCCCCCTAACTGGACAGGGAAAGAAGGAATGATGCCATGTGGTTGGAAAGAATGATCGTCGAACGCAATGAGGAGAGTAGGTGATGGAGACAACTCAGGTTGACCAATGGCTTTCCAGCATGCTAACGACATAACGTAAGTCGAAGCACCCTCGTCGAGCACCGTGCGGAAGATATTCCGTGTAAAAGTTTTCGTCGGATGAGCCACTACTATATGAAACGCAACGTGGTAAGGCAGATGAGGTTTCAAGTCAGTCATATCTAACATGATGGTATCTGGGTTACAAGTCTCAGTAGAGCCTAAAGCAGTCAACAAGGCTTTCCTCTGAGCGGGGCAACTATGGAGAACCTCCAAAGCGGACATAGCACAAGGGGTTTGGGATAAATCTTCCACCACAGAGTAATTCTGGGTAGCCCTTGCATTTGGATTGTGAGAAGCTCTCTTAAACGCACCTTTTGGAATGCATGCCATTGTTTCACCCAACGTCTTCTCGATCTGTAGAGGAAGAGATGGGATCTCGGCTTCTTTGCCCTTTTTAGAGGCGCTTGGTTTACTATAGTCGTGCGCTCTAGTCGTTATTAAAGCATCACTTTTAACCATATATACGTTCACGGAAGAGGAATTGTTTGGGGGAGCGCAGTTTTCTTGGCTACCCCCTTCGGCACTTGTAGAGGCTTGAGTTAAATTTTGCCCATGCTGAAAGGGATTAGTCAACACGGATTTTTGTTGCTGTGTGAAAAACTTCTAGGCCTCCGCAAGTCGAGGAAATAGATGGATTGGGTGGTCTTTCGCACATAAGTTACACGGATACCTCGCCTTCCTCTTTTCCGTGGTGCCCTCGCCAGCATTATCAGTGGGTTTCTTATCCCCCTTACCCTTCTTGCATTGTTTTTTCTTCCCTTCAGGCTGCTGGGTGGCCTTTGGGTTAGTCGTCTGTATGGAGTGTACTTCTGACGTTTGGGTAGGAGGAGCAGCCAAAGCAGTAGTCTGGCTGGCCGCTGAGTGTTGTATAGATAACTATTGCAATTGTTTTGTCAATTTCTCAGCAGGCTTAGTTTGTGCCGAACCAACGATATCGTTGGCATGTGGTCCAACTCTCTGTCTGGTTTTATCCAGTATCGATCGTGGTGCATCCGGCAGGATGTTGTATAATAGACCAGACTGAGAATAGATAAGCTCAAACTGTTGATCCCTCATGATGGCATCTTCTTCGGAGAAAACCTCAGAAGTTGCGATGTCTTTGGATAATTGTGGTACTAAAGACTTAAGGAACCACTCAAGAAGGAATGCTGGTGGAACTGGTACTTTGATTAGACTCTTTCGGTGTCGCCACTCTTGGATATGATCAGAGATATGGTATGTTGTCGTCTTCTTGAAATTGGCTAGCAATTCTGTGACGACATCGTATCTCACAGGTAACTGGAAATGGTTAAGGAAGGCCATCGCCAGTTCGCCAAAAGTAGAGTATCGTGAACGATCAAGCTCTATGCACCATTTCGCAACACTCCCAATAAGAGTGCGTTGAAACAATCGCAACTGGACAGAGTCATCTTTCAGTGAGTTAGATGAACACCAAAGGTGGAAAGTAGTCATGTGATCACCTGGATCTTCATTAGGCTTGGCCTCGAACTTTGGAATGTCCGAAGGCAACTTCGTTGGCATAGGAGGCCAACGTGGATCGTGACAGATAGGATCATTTAACAACCGTGTCAAATCTGGCAAGTGTAACATTGCCAAGAATGGTAGTTTTGGTTGCTGCTGATAGCCTGGATAAAAGGGTCCTGGAGTTTGACTGGCACCAGGTTGCCAGGAAAAGTTTGGCTGTTGGCCCGGGTTCTAGTAGAAACTATGGCCTTGACCAGCATAAGGGTTTTGCATCTGAGGACACATCATTGGCTGATTCCCCATAAAGGACATAAGATGTTGGGCATTCATCATGTTTGACGGACTTTGGGAAGGATTACCCCATGCCGGTCCCGATGGGAGAGGCATAGAAGTCTGTTCGGGGTTCCATTGACTGTGGAAAGAATTACCTCAGAACGACATTCCAGAGGAAGGAACGGATCCTTATCCTGAGTTCCAAGGTCCTGGTATATGTGCCCCCGGCGCAGGAATAGTACCCTGCGTCGGAGTAGACTGTCCAAAAATGGGTGTGCCCCCAGATGGGAAAGCAGTAGATGCGAAAGTGTTATTACCAAACGTCTCGTTCCAAACAAACGGTGACGAACCTACCAGCTGAGTTTGCGCAGGTGTTCCTTGACTCCCGGCTCCAAATGAACTCATGTGTGCAGGCTACCTGGCGGACTGTTGATGCAGACCACCAAGAGAAGGGGATGAAGGAGAGATATGACCTCCAGCGTAAGGAAAAGCATTGAAAGGGACAGGAATGCCCCCAAGTTGACCTTACAGGGGAACGTTAGAGCTCCCTGCCCCCAGACCCAAAGTCTGTAAAGTGGATTAAGTGAGTGTAGGACTTGTACCTGAACTAGGCATACCGTATGAGAACGGAGGGTCGATCGCACTAGGTGTGAAGGGGGGTGTGGCCGCCGCGATAGATGGGGTCGGTCCACTGTGCGACATAGTTGCGGCCGACACCATGGTGGCTCGGACCGCCGACAGAGGCAAGTTAGGAGAGGAGTCTCCTGTGGTAGAAATAGTGATGGGAATGGAAGGATTCCCAGATGAAGTGACATTGTTTGTTGCCATAGCTGTGTGAGGCACTGACAAGTGTTCGTAAAATTACATTGGCACAATAACTTGCGGCCAAGTATCAGTGTTTGGGGTTTCAGCCGAACCAAGAGTGGCAGTTGATTCCTCTGGGAGTTGTTCGGGTTCAATGGTTGGTAACCCGGTTGCTTTGAAAGACCCTTGTTGGTCTAGCCTTCGCCTCAATGGTGGCGGGGGTGGCTCCAGTATAACCGGCGGCAGGCCCAAAAGCCTTCGTGACCGACGGAGCTCTGAATCCTCCACTGTGTGAGAAGATTCATGACACGTTAAGGTATTCTACACGAAAAAAAAGTAACACACACTAAAAGAAGCCCCTATGAGATAAGACAAGCAAACACTAACTATTCTGAAGAACATTTACAACAACCAACACTAGAGCAACTTACCGGTGCAAGTGAAACTCGAATACGGAAGCACCCTCTGGGTATAATCTGCAAAGCGTGGCCCGATGTCTGTCCTAGGTACCGCGGTATACCCCCGCAGTCACCTGTTTATGTCCCTAGAAAAGATTGGCAACTAGTTTTCCAGCACGTGAACAGTCACCAAGCGGGTACAGTCGATAGTCGGGTAGACCACAATGAGCAGGGTATCAAGCCCGAAACCTGTCAAGGGTATCGAGAGAAAATGGTCCAGAAGACGATTGAGGACCTCGAATGGATTCGAGACCCACGAAGCCCCGTGACAAATGCAAACGACGGAATCCCTTAACAAATCCTCGATATGTGTTCTCCATTATGCTCAGTCTAGCTTTGGAGGGGTTATCTCCGCTACCTTTCCTTACACGACCTCATTTTTAGCCCCTGTGTTAGAGGGGGGTCTCGGATAACTTTCCGTAACTGGAATTCTACACTCCCTATGATAGACTCCAATGTTTGGTTTGAGTGGCCTTGGAGAATTTACCCTCCAACCTATTCCAAGGCCCTAGTCCTGAGCTAGTGTATGAACCCTACAAACAAAAAGTCTAATAGTTTTTAGTTAGCGTTGCTTTTAATGGGATTTTTTACATCACAAGGTATGAAGGTGAAACTGATGGTGTGTAAAGACTCAAAGAAAAATGAACAAGAAATTCTTGGAAACAAAAACTTTTACAGAAAATGAAAAAACCAACAACTTTTCAACAAGAAAGACTTCTTTTCTTTTTGAATTTTCTAAGAATTCATGCAGAAAAACATCAAGGAATTTCACTCAATCAGCGAGCTACTTATGCGCTAAATGCACTGCAAAACTTATGAAAAAGACTTCTTCCTAACTACTGATGCAACAACACAATCTTGAAACCAAGAAGAAAATGAAAAAGAGAAATTTTTATTTATTTAATTGCAAAATGAAGCAATAAAGGGAAAATGTTGACAAGCACAAAACTAAGAAAAAAAAAAAAAATTCTGGCTTAAAGCGAAGATCGCGAAGAACCAGAGAAAAGACGCTCAAAGGCAATCAAGAAAGAATTGACTTTAACACTTGTCTAAAAACCATAAAACAAATTTTTTCTTTTGTCTTTTCTATCAAAACATCAACTAATAAAAACACAGGCTAAGGATAAGAGGCCCTAACCTGCTGACTATGCAGCCCCAGACTCAAACCCCTGAGAGGAACACTTCTCACCACATGAGGGGATGACTACCCCA